>MU184742.1:57849-69264 GCA_016904865.1 Pissodes strobi
AATTACTCTCCTTCCAGGGATACTAAGCTGATCAATATACTTGTTGCTATGTTGACAGTGCTGCCATCTGAAAAAAGAAGATTTATCATATTTTAAACGAAATCAATAAACAGAGACAACAGTATTGATTTTGGGTTCAATAATTCTCCTTCCAGGGATACTAAGCTGATCAATATACTTGTTACTATGTTGACAGTGGTGTCATCTGAAAATCAGAAGATCTATCATTTTTTAAACGAAATCAATAAACAGAGACAACAGTATTGATTTTGGGTTCAATAATTCTCCTTCCAGGGATACTAAACTGATCAATATACTTGTTACTATGTTGACATTGGTGCCATCTGAAAATCAGAAGATCTATCATTTTTTAAACGAAATCAATAAACAGAGACAACAGTATTGATCTTGGTTTTAATTACTCTCGTTCCCAGGATACTAAACTGATCAATATACTTGTTAGCTAATTGGCTTGAAAAATATTCAGATAAGTGACTTGACTGTGCTGCCATACCTTAAGAAAGAAGGTAACTATAATTTTTGAAAGGAAATCAATAAACAGAGATAACACTATTGATCTTGGTTTTAAATACTCTTCATCCAAGAACACTAACCTGACTTTTTATCCTTTGATCGATTTACTTACTAGCTAATTCGGTTGAAAAATATTTAGATGTGGCTTGACTTCTTTTCCTAATGATACATATTATTCACAGTAAGAAAATCGGATTTTTTCGACTTTACAGAATAAAACCATTCGTTCGGACAAATTCCCGTGCACATTCCTACTAAAGTTAATAGCACATTCCTAGTATGTTGATAGTGACAGTGCTGCCGTACCTGAAAAAAGAAAATCTCATAGCATTTTAAGATTCCTTACAATCATACGCCACTATGCTATATTAGCCGCTTTTAATTATTGGTGGATTAACGGCGAAGCGAGCAGAGGGCCATGTGCGAAGAGCAATATTGTTCTGTAGTTCAGTGGTGAAGAATTAACAGTACTCCAAAGTGACGTTAACCCACCAATCAGAAGTGGCTAATATAGCATAGTGGCGTAGGACTGTAAAGGATCGTATTATGGCATTTTTTTTAACGAAATCAATAAACAGAGATGACAGTATTGATTACTTAGAGCTAGACCTAGCACGGCACATAATGAGGCCAATGTATTATTTTACTTCACGCCTGAACTCCGCTCGCTTCGCTCTCTAGAGAAGGACAGAAACTAACCCAAGACATGCCCAAAATGAAGAAAAAATACTTTTTACAACATAACCTTAAAAAAAACCGACAGGATTTGAACCCCGGGCCGCCATACCACAGGCCCAGCATCTAACCACTGAACACTTCCATATAATTCATTACACGCGATCCTTTACAGTCTACGTCACTATGCTATGATAGCCGCTTCTGATTAGTGGGTTAACGTCACTTTAGAGTACTGTTAACTCTTAATGCATGGCCCTCCGCACGCTTCGCTCGCTCTGGAGCGCAATTAGACAAATCTATCTGAAACTAACCCAAATCTACAAAAAGAAACAAATAAAACCTCAAAAAAATAAAGAAAAGATGTATTGCCCCCGAAGGGAATTGAACGCGGAACGTCCACATCCCAAACGCAGAATCTGACCACTAGACTATTTAGACTTGCTAGAATAAACTTACCCGGCCGTAGATAAAGTGAAAGTGATGTTAATCCATCAATCAGAAGCCGCTATTATAGCATAGTGGCGTATGACTGTGAAGGATCTTAATATGCTCATTTACACCGCAAAGACATTAATAAACTGAAGCCTCATTAGGTGACATGCTAGGTCTAGCTCTAAGCGTATTGATTCAACTCACGTCTACATACACGAAATTTTACACCTTCGAACCTGCGCATTAGGCAGTAGCTCAATGTCGTTCTAATATTTCACTTCACGCATGGCCCTACGCTCGCTCCGGAGGCGCAACCACATAAAACCAACCAAAGGCAATGCCCTAAATTAAGACAAACCAACTTTGAAAAATGTATATGTGAAAGCTCAAAATTGGTGTAGCTAGATGCGAGTATTGATTGAAGCTATTTTAGTGATTTTAACCAATGAATAAAGATTCCTTTTCTTTATTCATTGATTTTTACAGTCTATTAACGCAACACCCTATGAACTAGAGGGTGTTGGAAAAATTTGTCGCTTTAACTTGGATAAATTGCCTTGGCAACATGGCAACCATGTTTCTAACCGAATAGAATAAGAATATAACTAGGAAGGAACGACAAAAATATAATTATACCGTATATTTTAGGTTCTAAAAATTGTGTGTTAATAGTATCAACAAATTCTCATCTAATTCTCTTGAAATTTAGCCCTTCTTCGACTTCAGACCAGTCCTTGGAATTGGCAACGGTGTATTTAACACTTCTGACAGCTGACTAATATAACGTTCTTCACGTCTATCTACAGGAATTTTGCGCCTTGACGCATGCGTACGTGCTCATGCATACTTTTTTCAAAGTTGTTTTTCCTTGATTTTGGGCATTTCTTTGGGTTAGTTTTGTTCGGTTGGGCGCCCGGAGCGAGCGAAGGGACATGCGTGAAGTCAGATAATTGAAATATTAAAACACTGGGCCTGTAGCAAATGCGCAGGTTCGAAGGTCGAAAATTTGGTGTATGTAGACGTGTTGACATCTGTTTATTCTGTTTCCCACGAAGAGGATTTTGATGATTTGATGCCCTTTCTCTTAAAGAAAAACCATATTCAAATGGAAAATAATTACAATTTTTGCTGTATTTGCGTAGAGGAACAGCACGAGTACGAATCCGTAACCGAATTCGACGATAACGGCGTAAAATACAGCGAAAAACTGGCCGCTTGTGACCCAAAGCAAGTAAGTTGAAAATGTTTATTTTCGATATTTCCTAGAGCATAAACCTAATTTCGCAGGACTGGGAAAATAAAACGTTAAGCCTTTGCAAGTTTTGTAAAGACAAAGTAAATTACGTCTATGACTTCATTGAATTGTGCAGGAAAAGTGATGTGTTACGGACAGAAAAGTTACGGCAACTGGAAGAGGAAGTCGAGAAGAAGAAAGCGGAAAACGAGACATTTACATGCTATATCTGTAAGAAATCCTTTAAAAAGAAAAGGTTTTTGAAAGCACACATCACTAGAATTCATGTGGCATCGGCAAAGAGAAAAGAAACAGGTATGTAAAAGTGTTTATAGAAAATCAAGTATAATCTATGCTTCTAACAAATACCGAGTGCCCTATATACGTTTTATATGAGCTTTTTCAAATGCCTATCTGAGGATATTCGCATTCACTTTTTGAAAATTTAATCAGTAGTTTTGTCTTTATATAATCCTCTTCTAGTATGGTACCAATTCATCATAGCCTTAAAAATACTACATGTAAATGTTGTTATTTTTAAGAGTAAATAAAATCAAATTTTTATTTAAGATGACGCCCCTAAAGTAGACGAAAAAGAAAATAATCAAGCATCAGATCCAAACGTTCCATACAACGAAGACCAGGTCGATTCAAAAGATGATATTAAAATAGAATTTGGCAATGATCAAGACGATTACTATTTTTCTCATGATGATACTGCAGCTTACTCGAACGGAGAGGACGAGATACCGAAGCCGCAGAGAGCTAGGAAGAAACAGAAAAAGCCGGAATCTTTTACATGTGAATATTGTGGGAAACAATTCAACAGACACCAACATTGGTCTGCTCACATACGGTCCAAGCACACATTCGAAAAGCCTTACAAATGTAAACTGTGTGAAGCTAGCTTCACAACGTCGCACAGCCTTTTAGTTCACAAAAGAAATCACAACAACGAAAAGCCTTATATTTGCACTATGTGCGGTAAAGGATTTGTATGTTCAGGTGATCTATTCCATCACAACAAAATTCATCTGAACAAGAAAGAATACGAGTGTAACATTTGCAAAAAGAGATTCAATACCACAAGCATTTTAAGGACGCACAAAATTGTGAAACATACCGAGCCGCATAATTGGAAATACGTATGTATGCTGTGCGAAAGACGGTTTCCTATTAATAGCAGTTTGTCGCTGCACATGAAACGACATACGGGCGTTAAGGACCATCCTTGTCATATTTGCGGCAAAAAATTCTTCAATAAATCGGAAGTGGCAAAGCACATACTGAGTCATTCCAACCAAAAGAGATTCAAATGCAACTTGTGCGAAGATAAAGAATACAAGAACAAGGAAGGGCTCAATAAGCACATGAAGATAATACATGACTTGGGGACGTGGAAAATACCGAAATTAGAGAAAAAATTCTTGTGCCCCATGTGCCCGAAAAAATTCATATTTAACAACAAGTTGCAGAGGCATCTGTTGACGCACACCGGCGAGAAGCCTTACAAGTGCGACTTTTGTGATAAGAAGTTTAGCGACACTTATTATAGGAAGAGTCATATGAGAAAAGAGCATGGTGATCAGTTAGAGGAAGAGGGCAATGATGTGAATTATGTGGAAGTGGTAGCTATACCTTCCAGAGGGTTTGTATAGTCGTATGTATAAGACGACCAAAGCGCTCTTAATATCAAAGCAAAGGTAAATATCTGTAATTTTATTTATCGATTTATTTCTGTTTTGCCTTTTGGATTGTCCTTAAGGCTATATCGACTGAGGATGCCTGCGGAATAAGGTAATGATTGGTAACATGCTCAATAGTTCTTCGACATCTAAAATGGATAATTTGGATACAGAAGTATTAATATTTTTGAAATTCAGTGTCGAACATGTTGGGGCTCATCTGTTAATGAGAAGTTGTGGACATATTTGGTGGCACCAATTGGTGTTTTTCTGACACATTTAACCAATCACTGCTATATTTTCATTATTTGCTTTTCCATGTCCACGACACGGTTATCGTCTAGCTTTACATCTTCCTATTTATAGAGTGTGTACCTATTGTAAGAAGCGTTACACCATTAATGCCCAGTTTCCGAGAGTATGGATAACTTTATTCTTCAAATTTTTCCTATGACAACGATTGTTAATACAATAATTGTAACCATAGTAATTATTGGCTTCATAACTTTATACACTAGATATCTCGTACTTCAGAAACCGGTAATTAGAGGATAATTTCCTTGAAAATCCTCGTGTTAACAATGTTTATTATGAAATTGGCCTCCTGATAAACGTAATGCATGGAACATTGACCTTTGTAAGGGTATAAAATACCTAAACCATGTAAATACGTTAGAAATGCTGCAACTGTACAACAACTTAAATACTCAGATCTCCTGTAAATAGTTTTATAAATATTTTTATATAGAATGCTTGTCCCTATGTATATTTTAATTAAAGATTTTGTTTATTAACATTTGTTTTACTTAACACATAAATGTATGGATCTGGATTCTGGATCAAACAAACAGGTTGCAAAATTTGACGTTTGACTTTGACGTCTTTGAAATGGTGACAAGCAGTGTTGCCACCACGCGAAAAATTTTCATAATAGATTTAGGTTCAAATTGTAATAGAATTGACTTTATGGTAATAGATTTTGTTTTTATGATAAGTAAGTTATATAACGTGGACAGATATTAGCTGCTGAATAGGCCATTTTCTAACCTAAGTTAACGCGGCTCACGTGACCTCACGTTTTCTCCATTTATGAGAACAGTCACGTGAGTATCTGTCATTAGTGTCATTTTTTGGTTATCTTAGGTCAGAAAATAGACGCGGCTAATTCTAGCTCGTCGTAGCCCAATGGATACGCTCTTGCCAAACCAAACCACTTTTGGCATGGCCCTCCGCTCGCTTCGCTAGTCGCGGAGGCTCAAGAAAAGGAAACTAACCAGGTGCTAACCAAAACTAACCCAAGACATACCCAAAATCAAGAAAAAAACAACAAGAAAATAATAATGAAAAAAAGCACCTGGATTTGAACACGGGCCGTCGGATTGAGAACCCAACCATCTAGACCCCTCGACCACGAACGCTCTTGCGACAAACTGATTGCATCGCGAAAACATGACGCGAAACTAGAATAAGTTTGGCAACAGCGTATGCAATGGGCTACGAAGGGCTAGAATTTGTTGCTTTACACACATTAGATTAGGTAAAGCTGCATTTACATTCAATTTGAAGTCCAAGTCAAAGTGCAATTCGCAAATATGTCATTTACATTGAACGAATTTTTAGGTTACGTAATTATACGTATGGAATAGTTTATTTTGTGTGTTGTAAATTGCCAGATAATTACAAATTATTTTTAAGAACAATTCCTCGTTGAAATCGTTTTTTTCAATTACAGTGCTTTCAAAAAAAGAATTTTCATCAAAGTGGGGTCCTTCAAAGTTCATTTTACATGTGTGCGAATTGTTTAATGCAAATGTTAATTTATTCTAACACAAAATTGAAATTTACTTAATCCATAGATAAATTACACCTAACCTAAACAAAGCAACATTCAGAATATTAAGATAAACAAAAATAATCTAACCTACAAATTTATTTTCTGCTTGCGTTTGGCAAGCAGCTTGACAAAATTCAAAGTGCACTTCAAAGTCAACTTCGAATTTTGCCCAATGCAAATGCTACGTGCTGTCACCACCGTCTAAAGATATTCTTTTAGACGGTGCTGTCACCATATGGCAAGCAGGCAAATTTCAGCTTGAATTTGAGTTCAAATTGAATGTAAATGCAGCTTTAGAGTAAGGATACCCCGCATGACGTTAAGCCAATGTACCGAAATTGAAGCCTTTTCAGAGCGGCGGCCATTATTTATGTGGCAAACACATCTATTGTTGTGGCGGTGCTATTTTGCAGATATTTTGTGAGTTTTGGACAAAGAGAGATAAAAACTAAGATTCATAATGGTAAATTGTTCGGCATATTGTTGCAAGAGACGCAGTGAGAAGAAGTAGCCTGGAATTTCATTTCACAGGTAATTATTGTCTGCTGACCTTGTAGTTTATTTGCATATTTCTTGTTTTAATAATAATGCATAATGTACACGTTGTGTTACCTCTGAGTATATGATGGTAGGGATGTTTATTTAATTATCGAGAGTAATTTGATACCCGATCTTGGATATTTTCAGTCATCAAATAATCAATAAAGCCATAAATCTTCTTCAAGGAGAGTCATTCAACAGAGGCGTAGGTAACATATTTTTTATACTCTACCTATAAAATGGCTATATTATTTTACGACTGAAAATTACTTTAACTTATTAATTATTATTTATTACTTATAATTTCAATTAATTTATTGAAGTTACCCAGTAATTTATGTGGCAGCTGGTAACAGGCTTTTTTCCATGTTATCTGTTCTCTTCCTTCCTTGTCTAAGCAGAAAATAGACGCGGCTCTAGATCTTCGCAGCCCAATGAATACGCTGTTGTCAAACCAAACCACTTTTGGCATGGCCCTCCGCTCCCTTCGCTAGTTGCGCGGGCTCAAGAAAAGGAAGCTAACCTGGTGCTAACCAAAACTAACCCAAGACATACCCAAAATCAAGAAAAAAACAAAAAATAATAATAAAAAAAACACCTGGATTTGAACCCGGGCCGCCGGTTTGAGAACCCAACCATCTAGACCCCTCGACCACGAGGCCTCTTGCGATAAACTGATTGCATCGCGAAAACATGGCGCGAAACTAGAATAAGTTTGGCAACAGCGTATGCAATGGGCTACGAAGGGCTAGAATTTGTCGCTTTACACACATTATGATGACAGCGTTTTGACTTTCGACAGTTCGATAATTTCTACTGGGATTGGTGGAACTCTTGGTTGAGATTCTGTTTGGGTTACCAACCAGCAATTAAAACGTTTTTAACTAATCAAACTAAAAACATGACAATTTACGAGGCCATGCTAAAACCCCAAATTGTAATAGATTTTCTCAGTTGGTAATAGCGTAATAGAAAATATTGAATTGTAATAGATCTATTACGATCGTAATAGGGGTGGCAACACTGGTGACAAGTTGCCAATGACAAGATGACAAGTACTAAGTGTTAAGCTGCATTTACATTTAATTTGAAGTAAAATTCAAGATGAAATTTGCCTGCTTGTCATATGGTGACAGCATTTACATTGGACAAAATTCGAAGTTGACTTTGAAGTGCACTTTGAATTTTGTTAAGCTGCTTGCCGAATGCAAGCAGAAAATAAATGTGTAGGTTAGATTATTTTTGTTTATCTTTAATATCCTTAATGTTGCTTTGTTTAAGTTAGGACTAATTTATCTATGGGTGAGGTAAATTTCAAATTTGTGTTAGAATGAAGCCTTCTCCCCCAAACACATCTGTTTCTTCTTTTATTAGTTTGACTTTTCTTAAGACTTTGCAATTTGATGACAGCCAAGGAAACTGCCGTAGCTGCTAATACAACTGCTTTTCTTTTGTTGTCCATACTTAAATAAATAAATACAAAAGAGACTTCGCAAGACGCAGAAAATGAACACAACACAGAAATCAGAAATGGAAAATTTCAACAAACATCCTCTATGTATAATTACGTAACCTAAGAATCCGTTCAATGTAAATGACATTTGCGAATTGCATTTGACTTGGAATTGAATGTAAATGCAGCTTTAAGTGTCAGTGTGACACTTACAGCTCTTGACCTTGACATGAAACGTCGTTTTACACAGCTCCATTGACGCTCTTAATAGGAATGTGCTGTTCCGATCAGTTCTAAAATCGATATGTGCTCAGAGCAGTCCGCTTAGCCCGTGTTAGAGAGAGAGAGAGTATTGAAAAATGTGGTAATGGTATACAGCAGGCTTATTTGACTCATAGCTCAGCGTCGTTGAATAGGTAAACAGTCACAAAGTGGAGTGATCCAAGTTCCCAAATGACGTCATATCGCTCAGAGAAATGGGTGGTATGTGGAAAATTCCTTGAATTTTTCAGTTAATTACGCCCAAGAATAATAAACTAAAACAGGATGGTTGCTTCCCATAAGAGCCTATATTTGCGTACGCATGACATTGTTGACTATTGCCATATCTTTAGGGTCTAGCGAATTGATGTCAACTGGTTTCATAGCTGTGTCTATGGTACGATTGCCCGGGTTCGATTCCAGTGGCAAGACATGTTTTTTTTATCTTTAATATTATGTGTAAAAAGTTTTTTTCTTCATTTTGGGCATGCCTTAGGTTAGAGTTGGTTAGCTTTTGTTGGTTGCGCCCCCGTGGCGAGCGAAGCGAGCGGAAGGCCATGCGTGAAGTGTAATATTAGACATTTTTGTTACCAATGTGATGCGCGCACAACTCTGAAGCCCTTTGATGTGGTACGGGCAACGTCCTGTTTGTTCACTTACTATCGCCCTGTGCTCCGCAGTTTCCTTCGTTTCCATCGTCGTCGCTGTGACATTGCTGCGCGACGAACGGCCTTCGTTTCGTCATTGCTGTCATTGCATCGTCTATGTTTTCGTTATGTTTTTAGCTCTTTTAGTGATATTTTCGGATATTTTAAAAACCATTGATAGTTGTGTTTTGGTGCTTTGAACGTTATTTTTCGTTTGATCCTAAAGAAAATCCCATAAATTGAGGATTAAAGCAGAGACCAGAGTGCCTGTTTTGCAGAGAATTTTTCAGTTAATTTATGGATTTTTTTATTAAATAAGGTAGGAACAACTTAAATTATTTTTAAATGTAAACAAGTGTGGGGGGAATAATAATAATTTACCTAATATTGTAGAGAAGTTGCCACACTGAGGGTTTCTAATACACAGTGTGTGTCACTTGCTATTTAGGTTGCAAACAATATTTTTCAAAAAGTAGGTGTGTTCACGTACATACACTGGAAAGTAATTCTTATTTATGCACTGTTTAAGCTCCTGAGAGTGTGACCTTGCTTATCACGTTAGAATATCATAAATATATTTCCAGATACAGCCAAGCCGTGTCGAAACATATATTAAGGATTCTTCATTCATAAGCACCCATGTTATTAGCATTATGAATGTGAGTAACTCTTACTAGTTAATACACACTAATTATAAAACTAAGGCTTTGTTTCCATAATTTAGAAATAGAATGCCGAACTCTGAGTGCCACAAGAAAATGACTATTTTGAATGTCAGTAAACATGTACATAGATACAAATATACTTGTTTGTAGAATAAAAGGAATTTGTAACTCATTAATGTTCAACTTTTCTCTTAGATAGGTACAAATAACATAAAATGTATAAACTCTAAACAAGAAAAATAGTCTTGTCCGAACATCTTTGCCATATGCATGTTAAGGCTTTTGCGCCAAAATCGTCGCGTGGCTACGTCACGACAGCTGTCAGCGAAAAAATCCGGTTGAATGTAACCATCCATCTCAGCAGCGTCAATTTTTCTGACGACCTTCCACGACGCGACCTGACGTCAGGACTCAGGATTCATTCTGTGCTCAAATTCCACATAATCGTCATCTAATAAATAAAATGAGTTGGAAATATATTTCTTCAGATATACGTGCGTTAGCAGTACCCATTTAACTTTACTGAATCGGCGCCTTAAACCATACAAGGTACGGGCAGAAAGCACCATAAGAATCCGCTCAGAGCAGTCCTTCCCCATGTTTTGCCCACAAGACGATTTTTTATAAAATCCTAGACATTTTTAAATAAAGAGAAAAATGGACGCCACGGAATAAAGAGGGCCATTCTCTTAAACTTAGGACGTATGGCAGCCTTAAAAATCAGTGAATAAAACAAAGAAATCTAATAAGACATTTATTCCAAAAATACTATTTAGGCTACGATAAGCAAACGATGAGTTCGGACAGGCGTAATACTGATTTTTTACAATTCAATGGTTACCCTCAGCAAAGATTATCTGACGTGTTGCCTCGGGGATTACCATATTCATTAATGTAAGTAAATACTAATAATTATTATTAGGTAAGTACTGACGCAAAATCTCCAATAAGTACTACTTGACATGAACCTAATTAATTTGCCAAACCATTAACATCTACATATGAAATTATATCACCCTTTTCACAATATGGGTTAATTTTTGGCAATATTTTAGATATTTTACGATTTTGTTTTGTAGAAAAAAAATCAAAAATCACCATATGAACACATGAATTTTTATAGTCCGTGCTAGATATATGGCGTCCTCCTGTATATTATTTAGCATTCGAATTCTATATGTCGAAAGACTTCGATCTTCGATGTATGAAATAGTCTCAAAATTTCAAGTGCCTCTTACAGTGTTGCCTTTTCATAGCTCAGGGCTTTGAAATCGATAGGAAGCGATTTTCTGATTCGCTGTATAATTCCCTTTAATTTGATGTCTAACGTGATATATTTTGTAGCAATTTTAAGTTAACACTTTGGCACTATAGTGCCTTTATGATAAATGGTATAAAAAATCTTAATCGATTTTCTGATTCGCTGTAAAATTCCCTTTAATTTGATGTATA
>MU184742.1:80233-124059 GCA_016904865.1 Pissodes strobi
TTTGAGTCTTCTGATGCAACAACGATATCGTCAACATATTGACATCGATAAGAACTGCGTGAGTATCCTAAAGCAATATTGTCAATACATCTGAACAATAAGAACTTCGTAAATCTCATGCTCCAACAATAATGTCGTAAACATATTCGACTTCGATAGGAACTGCTTGAATATCCTGAAGCAATATTATCAACACATCTTACAATAAGAACTTCGTAAATCTCATGCACCAGCGATAATGTCGTTAACATATTAATCTACATAAGAACGGTTGGAATCTTCTGGTGCAACAACAATATCGTCAACATATTGACTTGGATAGGAACTGCTTGGGTATCCTGAAGCAATATCGTCACCGCATATAAACCAATAATAACTTCGTAAATCTCATGCTCCAGCGATAATGTCGTCAACATATTGACTTCGATAGGAACTGCTTGAATATCCTGAAGCAATATTGTCAACACATCTGAACAATAAGAATTTCGTAAATCTCATGCACCAACGATAATGTCGTCAACATATCAACCTACATTAGAACGGTTTTAATCTTTTGATGCAACAACGATATCGTCAACATATTGACTTCGATAGGAACTGCTTGAGTATCCTGAAGCAATATCGTCACCGCATCTAAACCACCTCCAGCGATAATGTCGTCAACATATCAATCTACATAGGAACAGTTTGCCTTCTGATGCAACGATATCGTCAACATATTGACTTCGATAAGAACTGCTTGAGTATCCTAAAGCAATATTGTCAATATATCTGAACAATAAGAACTTCGTAAATGTCATGCTCCAACAATAATGTCGTCAACATATTGACTTCGATAGGAACTGCTGAAGTATCCTGAAGCAATATCGTCAACGCATCTAAACCAATAAGAACTTCTTAAAGCTCATGCTCCAGCGATAATGTCGTCAACATATCAATCTACATAAGAACAGTTTGAGTTTTCTGATGCAACAACGATATCGTGAACATATTGACTTCGATAGGAACTGCTTGAGTATCTTAAACTAAAGTAAATTTCATGTTTCAACCATAATGTAGTATTTATACATCAATCTAATCGGGAAACGGCAGTAAGATATTGTAATGAATTCAGTGCAAGCCAATAAAGAACTCGCGGATGCTGTGACAGTATCGCTACATTCCATGCCATATTTCACCTTTCGAATGGCCCTCCGCTCGCTATCGCTCGCTACGGGGGCTCAAGAAAAGGAACCTAACCAGGTGCTAACCCAATCTAACCCAAGACATACCCAAAAACAAGAAAAAAACAGTTTAGAAATATAACCTTAAAAAAAAAATTTAAACACCGACGGGGTTTGAACTCGAGTCGCCGAAGTGAAGGCTAATCGTGCAAACCCCTAGACCACCAGGGCACATACAAACGCTTGGTTGCATCACGAAGACATGACGCGCAGGTGCGCGCGCACGCATGGAATGTGGCGATACTGTCGCAGCATCCGCGACTAATAAAGACGTCTGAGCCGGTAGGTGATCTAAGGGCAGTGTTGCCAATGTGTTAATAATAACCCGACATTTATTTTTATTAAAATTTGAACTGCAATTATCCATTGTGTTTCGCAATCTAGTATAAAAATGTATTTGTATATTTCCGTTATTTTCTTTTTATTAAATTTAGGATTACAACGTAGAAAAATGGCTATTCTGATGAGAGTAAAAGATATGCGAGTAATCATCGTTTCTCTACGATTATTCAAATACCGCACCGATAATAAGAAAATAAACTAAAGCTGCTGGGCAACTTGCTAGAGCGTATCCGAGGCGATAAATTAAAGTGCGGCAGGCTATAATTTTCCCTTGAATCATATAATAAAACGCCATAAAGGAAGTTAAACATATTTTCCGCTCGAATGTGTCTGAATTAACGCGAAATAAGAATAATGTGTATTATTATAAGGCGATGATCTTCAATTCGGTGCCCGCTTTATGATGAGATTTTCAATTAGTCGTCCTGCGTCATAAAAAAAAATAAATTAAAATTCGACTCTTGTCCAACGGGTCCAATACACGTTTATGTAACGATTGAGACTAAATTTATTCTGCCAAATATGCTGAAGGATTTTTAAAAAGTGTTTAATTATTAGATATTATCCTTTTACGCCAGCGAAACGTTTTTGTTCTCTCACGTTATGCCTACAGAGTGTTCCAATTAAAATATTGTAAAAGTGATACTGGAATATTATCAATTTTTTAATATAAAAATTGAACTGATGGTGGTAGTCTGGGACTTTGCCGTTAATGGCAACAGAGCAGCCATGACAATTTTCCCAAAATGGCTCCTAATCGCCATTTTTATAACGAATATGCAAGGTGCCATTTAAAATAATACTATGACGTCACTTTCGGTTATTTTTGAATGTGTCAATTCCGTCAAAGTACGGCCTTATCGACATATCATATAAACTCAGAAATGCGTCATTCGTAGTTCATGTAAACCCCACTTAATTGGCCAGCCGATGTTAAAGCCTGCACTAGCTATTATTTCTAGACACATAGACAGCCAGACAGTGTTGCCATTTGCCACTATTTAGCTCAATATCAATCTAGGCGTATACAAATTCGAAAGTTCGGAAAAGTATTTTTCATAATAGCCAAGTTCTAGTGTAAACCGCTCTTAAATGCCCAACCGGCGTTGAATTCATCCTAAACACGTAGACAACCAAACAGTGTTGCCTTTGAAGTGACCGTGGATTGCACCGAAGTATTTAACTCCAAGATGTCTGATTTTAAAAAGCTACACTTTGCATTAGTTGTGTTCTCTCGTCCATATAGAACTATTTAATTATTAAGCAATTTTAATATTAGAATTTTCCCGACTATTGTTCCAAGAAACGTGAATAATAAACATATAGGCAACGTTTTCATAACATTTTAAAAGAATAATGAGGCCTTCATTTAATGCAATTCAACTTTAAAATGAACAGGATAATTTCGGGTAATGATTCGCTTCCGACAGCGAACGCAATTTATGCGTTCTTGAAGAGGTTTCGCTTATTTTCCTGTCATGTGGTAAATAATATTTCACCGGGACATGAAAATTTGACGTAGCGATACATGTTATCACTGCTTAATACGCAATAAACGCACCCTTGCATGGGTTGTAAGAGAGGAGAGACTAGGGAATGTACTACGACGTTGCCAGATAAGTTGGGATTAGGACCCCAATATTCCGAATATACCTTCGCGCTAGGGTTTAACCGCGAACCACCACTAACCAAGCAAGTATGTGCCTTAACGCTATGAATGACTGTCTTTATATGATATACTAACAGCACCACTAGAATTTGCTAGTGTTGTTGCAAACCTGCCTAGAAGGAAGAACTAATGCGCTATTTTGTATGAATTGGCCCTTTAGTGTGCCACCTAAAAGAATTTACCTAATCGTTTTAATCTACATCAAACTATAATTTGACTTAGAATATTACATGTTTGCAAATTCAAAGTCAAGAATAGGCCCATATGCAACGTTGCCGTTTAAAGCATTGAAGAAGGCGTTGAAATTGTTAAAAGTTGAAGGGTCAGGTCAACAAACATCTACCTACAGCAAATTTTCGGACCAACGCATTTGGAACAACCCCAGCGTTGTTCCAATGTTTCAGTTATTTCACTTCACGTATGGCCCTCCGCTCGCTTCAGGGGCGCAACCAAACAAAACTAACCCAAGGCCATGCCCAAAATGAATTAGCATGTAGCATTGACATGTATATTTATCGATGGCATGATACATGTCAATGGTAGGCATGCATGAAGGCGCAAAATTCATGTATGTAGACGCAAGTGTCATGTAATGTCATATAATCACAAACGTCAGTTGTCAACTGTTAACTTAAATTAATAAACAAATCCCAAAGATGGGTTATTTATAATGTTTTTTACTAATAAATTGTGTTTTTATTACTTTTAGTAGCCCTTAATATCATTTAAGTAATGTATACAGCATTTTAGGCATCAATTTCATTTATTTTCAGTTTAAAGCGCTCGAAGGGCATGATGTTGAAACCTACAGTAAAACTAGTCTCCGAGAACATTTACCTCCTTTTAGGTATCATAATAGGGCTTTATATATCTTCTTTTTTGTCCACGAGCCTCGATATATCCTGTGACACCACGGAAAACAGTTTAAAAGTCAATAGCAGGTTTGCGCAAGAAATTATCAACAGTTCGATCAACAGACTGGCACCTAGAATCTTGCCCGAGAAACCTAAAGGGGAGACCAAATCGGACTTCGTGAGACCTCGCTATTATTCCACGGAACTGGGCATAAGGGAGAAATTATTCGTGGGCATCTTCACGTCGGAAGACAAAGTCAATACTCAGGCCGTGCATATAAATAAAACTATAGGGCACGTTGTAGACAAGATTAAATTTTTCATTACTGCTCAATATAAGCTTAAGACGAAATTCAACCTTACGGGTGAGTGCCTACATGCTATAAGAATTCTAGTCAGTTATGGATTATTTACCTTTTAGGTTTAGTAGGGTTTACAGATGCCAGAAGCAAATATAGGCCCTTTCAGGTGATTAAATACGTTGCAGACACTTTCGCTCAAGATTATGATTATTATTTTTTTGCCAACGATTACACATTCATCAACATACATAGGTTGAAAGATGTAGTAGATAAAATTAGCGTTAGCATGGACGTTTATTTAGGAACGAAGGTTTTTGATAGTAGTTATTGCAATTTAGGTAAGTAGTATCTATTAGTTTAAATATTATGTCACAATACCAACTAAATGACTCTTAAAACTATGAAGATAATTACTTCAGATGCTGGCATTGTGATTAGCAACTCGGTTTTAAAGGCTGCAAGAAAACATTTGGAGTGGTGCATAATGAACGCAGTCTCCGATGATTACAGTGAGAATTTGGGTCGTTGCATACACCATAGTCTAGGGCTGTCATGTCAAGAGTATGTTCAGGTTGGTGATCAAATTTGTCGAAGTACGATAACTTGAGTCATCTTAATGTTGGTTTTATGATTTTAGGATCAGAACATGCCTTCTTTTAAACTAAAACACTTTGATCTTCCTAATCATTTGCGAGAGTTACGTGAAAGTCCGGATTTCAATAAGGCAGTAACGGTTCGTCCGGTAATTACCAATGAAGATTTTTTTAGGCTGAACGCTTATTTTCTGAAGGTATGTATAGAATTTAAATTTTCATAACATTGCACTGTTTAAACAATAATTTCCAGAACTTTAGGGCATGTATACATAGTCAAAATTTTCAGCAACGTCTAGAAATGTACAACAAGCAAATATCGAAACTCTCAGACTCCTTGACGGGGTCTTGGCCTCCAGGCCAGAGACCTGGCGCCGTACCGGCCACAAGGTTCGATATGCCGAGGCAGTATTATTTTAACACAACTCACGTGTTCTTGCCGGATGATTTTACTATTGTTAGGCAACACACTGAGCCTGAACTCTTAGATATTCAGGTAGGTAATACATGATTTGAACTTTTTAAAACTCTACGTAATATAGCTATTGTTAAATCCAGGCAAATGTAATGCAATTTAAACTAATAAAAACACTTAAAACTTCTTCGTCAGTAGTAAAACGGATATTTAAAGTTTGTTTTTTGAATCTGAAGTATTTCAAAATAGGCAGTAACATAGTTAACAGGCTTCTTGTTTTATCTTGAATGGATTATTGGCTCTGACTTTAAGTCATAACACCCCCCACTATCAATTCTCTTCCTTTGAGTGTTCTCCTCTCTTCTTTTCAGTGAGTTAGAATGTTAGAACCAGCAAGGAGTCTAAAAATTTTCTCGAACTCGAGCAACAGGAAATTTAGCATCCTTCACAATGGAAATTGCCTCGGATGAGTCTTGTATTTGGCCTTCATAAATATCATTGTGTTTAGGCCGCAAAATATCAGAAAGTTTTATTTCATGACATTTTAGGAACTTATTTATTTGTGTTAGTATTTACATTGGTTGATTGGAGAAACTACTCTTCTTCGAAACAAGTAAACTCCATCCAGTGTGGCCAACCTTCGTTTATTACAAGGGAAACTGCTGTAAAGGTGATTGCATACGTTCGATTGCCAAAGTAGGATTGTTATATTATGCAAGAAGATTAAGCTTTAGGCACAGTAGAAAATCATCAACAGGGTGTCCTATTTATTGTGGACAGATTTTAAACTTTAGCATCCTGTTTATCCTGATTATTCTGTAAAAGCCTAAATCGTTAAGCACTAACCATAGAAAAATATATATAGTAGTGATGGGCGATTATGAGATATACTAATGAAATCATTCGATTATGAAGATTTCTCGAGATATCTCGCTAATGGTTAAGAGCTGACTACTAATTAGTAATACTAATTTGGAACGAAACCGATATACGAATTATTCGATGACTCGTATATTCATTTCTCGAATCCGTATCTCGTGTTTCGGTTGTCGGTCTCTGTCGCCGAAGAGGTGAGGAAGAGAGATGAATATTTATATTTACATTATTCGGAATCAATAATTGTGGCCTTGGCCACCATTTTGTTCGTTTCTAACGAGCCACGTCTAGCCTCAAACATATTTTGAACGCCCTGAAACTTTTAAGTTCTCAAAAACATTTGATATTATAATAATGGCTACAATGAATTTATAGTTTGTTAAAAAAATATTAAAAAGATTGTAGTTTTGATGCAAAATTCGTTCCGTATTAGAGGCAACACCCTCTATAATTCGTAAAATTCATTATCTTGTAAGTTAAAATACGACCACCGTCAAAATTATAATTCCAAATTATTTGCATTAGCCCTAAGCCTTTTACCTTTAATATTAATAATATTAGCAAATTCTAAAATAATTAGTAAAACAATAAGCTAGTAGTCAGTAGTGTATAACCTAACTACTAACAGAGAATACTAATACTAATCATATCTCGGCCTCGGGCCTCGGCGCTTGCATCTCTCGAGCGAATAAGGGAATTCTAGATTATTCATCATTCACCGAGACATCTCTCGATAAGTCCCCACAACTACGCGACTAACAGCAACGGCTATGGCCATGCCACGGTCATTGTCTTTATAAGGAAATAAACAAAGCCACGGTGATCCTTGTATTTTGCCTAATCCTTCGCCAAATTGTCAAGAACCTTGAATTAGTAATGCTAAATTAGTAGTGAATCATTCGATTATAGAGATCATTCGACTACTAATTTCATGATCGAGTTATTAAAATTAGCGATCGAATGATATCTCGATTATACAAATCTCTCGTAATCGCCCACCTCTAATATATAGGGGGGCACTAACCCAAACTATGGTAAATGTCAATTTTTACTACGTGGATAAGCATTGAAGAAATTCAAAGATAACTGACAAATAATTTTTGAAATACATAAATTAGGTCAAACTTCATTTATCAAATGCCAATTTTCGCCGGTACAAAATTATCTGTAATTTTCATTCCATTTTGTAGGTTAAAAGAAATGTCATCGATCGTCTATCAAAAATCGTTTGTAATTTTTATTCGCTTAAACTACGTCATTTCATAAGTTAGGTTATGTATTCCTCTACCAGAACTTGTCATTTTATACATTAGATTAACCCTCATCCGTCAGCGACATTTCAGTTCGTAGTGCACTTGTGAATGCATGCGATTTAAAGACCTGCAATTGGCAAATATATGGCCCTCCGCTCGCTCCGGGGCTCATACCTGAGAAAAACCCAAAAATCAAGAAGAACTGTTTAGTTAAAAAAAAAACAAAACCGACGGGATATGAACCCGAGTCGTCGAAGTGAAGGCTAACCATGACCTCTAGACCATCTGCTGACTTGCAAACAACTGGTTGCATCGCGAAAACATGCGTCATCTTACGTAGTTAGCCAATCACGCGCCTCTCATTCACAACTGCACTATGAACTGAAATATCGTCATCCGTCACCTGCTACTTGTCAAAAACGTCACCTGTCATTTCCATCCACGTAGCTTGTGACAAGTGACAACCGATGACGTCATCAAACTCATAGCACAAAATTAACTAATTTTGTTACTTGCAATTCATAAAGAAAATAAGATGGCGGAAAGTGAAACGTCAGGTGAAATTGATAAGCGCGGAAAAGTAGAAAATTTTACGTGTGTTCATTGCAAGAAAAAAGTCGAAAGATTAGTGAAGTGTGCAAAGTGCAAAGAGGTTTCCACTCATTATGTCTTAACCAGGCAGCTGGCAAGCAAAATGCATTTTGTGTACATGAAGTAGAAATCGCCCTTCTGCGCAGTTGATTGAAGAAACTGATGGGAAAAATAAGGTACTTCTTCATAATGTATCCCTTCTGAAAGAAAAAGTCAACTTCCTGGAGGAAAAGCTGAGAAAAACTGAAAAAATGCATGGAATGCAAATACCCCATTCCAAGCATTCCAATGAAAAGGATTGTGTTCAGCGAGATCAAACCACAGAGCAGGAAAAGCGTCTAGCCTTTGGGCGTAATTTTCGATGCCACATGCGCAATGGCGAAACCTTTACATTCTAGCAAGACTTCTTCAACGCCTCGGTGGTGTTGTGGTGTAGTAGGCAGAGTGCTTGCCTATAATTCCTGCGCTGCGGGTTCGATTCCTGTCGGTCGTGACATATGTTATGTTTACCTTTTTTTGAGGTTATGTTTGTTTTTTTTATTAATTTACCTTTTTTCTTAATTTTGTGTTAGCCTTGGGTTAGTTTTGGTTAGTTCCCGTAGCGAGCGGAGGGCCATGCAAAGCTATAATAATACCTATTATTCCTGTTTCGCCATTGCGCATGTGGCATCGAAAATTACGCTCTATTGATAGACGCTTGTCAGAGCAGGCGCAAGCAAGTTCTATAAAGATGCCGCCAGATGGTACTCGACCAAAAGATCATCGTCACCTGTTGCCAGTCGTAAATGTTGAAACTCCAGAAGGCCGAAAAAATTTACAGCTGCCAATAATAAACTTCGATAGTAATGGGGAACAGATCGATATCGAAAACTCAGTAATATCGACAGCAAAACAGATGAACATAACCTCACACCTGTCAATCTGCGAATGCTTGGGCCTTAGTCTAAGGCGTGGGAGCTGCAGGTGTTGTCGATGTCAACAAAGACAGTGTTTGTGATGATGAAACCATTACTGAGGGCTGGGTCAAAGTAAAATCCCGAAGATTGAGAGATAAAGCAGGAATAATCGCCCGATGTCTATTAGAGACTCGAATAAAAACACCTCAAATCTTAGGATTGTCGAATCTCAGGGAAATGTCAAATTATCCTGGATATTTCTGTCAAATCTCAACCCAAACCCAAAGGAGGAAGATATCATTGCCTTTTTGAAGCATGAGGGACTCGATCAGGGAAGTTGCTGCTTCAACATGAAAACAAAAAAAGATGTAGTCAAGGGATCATTTAAGCTGGGAGTACCATTTGAAAGGAAGACAAGCATCCGGAACGCAGATAAACCATTTTCAGAACCTCCAGAGCCCTTCTACTCACTATCGTGAACTCTCCAAACAAGAATGGGCAAATAAAACTCTTTCACATTAATACGTGTTCAGTTAGGAATAAGGTTAACAATTGGGTGCACACCAATGGTTGACAAGCATGTTAATGTTTTCTGTCTCACAGGAACAGGAATTTGCATCATTGCGGATACTGGACTTTGAACCAGCGTCGTCTTTTTGCAGGACATGTAGTAGGGGTGGTGGATCTGCCATTTTATTGAAGCGTAACACCAACTATGAGGTAATTCCACAAATTGAATCTCTAAGTATAGACAATTCACTAGAGATCTGTTGCGTCCACTTGATTGATTTTAGAGTGTATGTAATTTGTTTATATAGACCACCCATGGCCACCTTTCTGGAGGTGATGGAGGGTGCATTGAGCTTGATCATCCAGAATAACAAAGTAATAATCGCTGGGGATTTCAACATACATTTTGACACTGGTAGTCGAGAGTGCGTTGGCTTGGCATGCCTGCTGGACTTTTATGGCTGCTCTGTTCAGCTGGGCGTGTTTCATTTCCAACCTGGTTACGATTACGCGTTTCGTATTGTTCAAAAACCATTTGAACACGTTTTCTAATCTAACGATTTTATTTGTACAATTTTTACATTCCACGCCACTGTGCTCGCGTTCCAAAGAAATCTTAAAAAGCTCGGTGATACTACTAACGCCATCTCTTGTTACAACGTTTATCCACTGCATCAGCCAGTCTAGATAACTAAAAGCAAGCGGCCTCAAAAGGCACCCGACCAATCACAGCGTTACCCTACAGGATAGCCACTTCACCCAACCTAAAATTCCTAACTATAATTCTAGTGGTCCCTACAATTCCGATCTTTAATAATCGAATTTTATGAAAACTATCCAGGAGATTTCGACCAGGTTTGTGTTAAAATTCAAAATATTAATTTAGACAACGCGTGATGCTAAGTTATTACACAATTTCTCTATATTTACGTTATCTGCCCTTTACTTTTCCACTACACGGATTTCAACTTACCTATGCGACCTGCATAACGCTTTTATTATCCATTTGCGTGTATAAAAAACCGCATTTCACAAAGGCATCCCAGTCATGCCATTATGCATATAACTGCATTTCATCTCAATCCACTACCATGTGACATTTGAGTCATTCTTATTTGCAAGAAATTGAAGCACATTGTATATCGAAGCTAGCAAGAGACTTAGTAAGTATTTTTTAAGTGACTTTCCCCATGTGCTGGAAGATAAACTGCTGAACGATTGAACGTTGTTCGTCAATTGGTGAATATAGTGTACATAGTAGCCTATAAGTGGGCATTAAGGTAATATTTATCCTGTTATTATTGCTTGTATATTACTGTATTTCATCTCAAAGTTATCTCAGCTAACCTAGCTCACACTGAGCAGTTCTACAGGAACTTTAATGAACATTTAACTGCTGCAAGATAGTGTTTATAATCATATACTCGTTTAGTATTGCAACTGTTTATGCAATTTTAGTTTTTAAGAGTATTATTCTTGTGATATTCTGCAAGGTCGATGCCTAGCATCGACTGATATTGTCCATATTGTAGCACTGACTACGTACAATGATTTAACGTTTATATTTTGTTTATTTATGAGCTTCCAGTTATTTTCAGGTAAAATAACTTATTAAAATAATCATATAATGCTAAAGGTTTTTGTTTTATTTACAAAATCACTTTAGAACTAGCCCCTATGGGATTGTTTAGAAAATCGACCAAGATCGAATCTGAAACACGTATTGCGGTTCCTGAAAACATATCTGTCACCAACATCACCGCAGAAAGTGATCGATTTTAATGATAATATGGTGACTGTCATTTTTGAAGCAAACCAGTCTTTCCTCAACCGTCCCGGTTTGGAAACGGAACACGCTCGATTTGATTTGAGTGACGTGACACTCTGATAGATCTGGCGTAATATCGATACGTAATGTAACATTTGTATCGATACACGAGTTTTTCCGATCCGTATCGATGTATCCGAACTGAAACAAATCTCAAAGATGGATTATATAATTTAGTACGTTATGAGGCAGCATTGTATGTATATGCCTGGAGTTCTCTGTACAATATGAGACGTTTAAAAACCGCCATAATACTCCTTAATTATTTATATATAGAATATACTGAAAAGGGTTACTGCTGAAGTGGCGGAGACATATCCAAGACGATTCGAGTTCAGGAGGCTCGCGAATGGCTACAAGACGTTCGACTTGAGTCGCGGATTGGACTACACTCTGGATCTAGGTTTTCGCGATTTAAACACCGGAAAGGAAATCGTTAAAAGGTAAATTTCTGTGCCATACTAAGTACGGTTAGTAATGTCATACGTTTTTAGATTCGAAGTATGTAAACCTCTGGGAAGTGTAGAGTTTATCGCAGCGCCGTACGTAACCGAAAACACTCGAGTATTCGTAATTCTTCTCGTTCAAGAAACCGAAATTTTCCAAGCGACGCGCTTCTTGGATTCCTACGGTGCGACTATTATGGGTAAAAAAGAGAAAACTTTTTTGCTGCTCGTCCTTATGTACCAGCATAATACTAGCAGTAAAGGTACGTATGTTCTCTTGTTTAATGTCAGAAAAATAGGATACAATGATATATTTTTAGGACCTAGTGACCCCTTTCAAAAGCTCAAGGGATTTGCGACAAACGCGTCGGCGAAACACACAAACGACGACGTGCGAATCGCCTGGCTCTCAATCAGACTTCCGGTCGTTCCCGTTCCACTGACGCTCGAGGATAACAAAGCTTTGAATTTTGCCGTGGTGGATTTGGCTCTGAAGAAAATCGGCCTGGACAGTTTGACATTGGTTTTAGACGTGTGGACGAATATTACTGTGGATTTTCTTAATAGGGTAGGTAAGGAAAATGTACTGTGTTTGTGTTATTTCGTAAATGACAGCGATAATACTGAAAAAGGTGAATAAATGTAATTAAATAAATTGTACAGTCTGGTACAGTGTAACACTCGCATCATATCGATAAACGAATAACACCGTACTCTTGATGAAGAAAAAGTCATAAAATTGATTGTTATGAAATGTACTAAGTTTAGTACGATAGAATATTCGTGCGACATTCATAAAAGGTGTTATCATACGGAAGAGAGAGCTGTAATATCAATTTGATGAATTGTACTAAGTTTAGTACAATACGATTTTTGTACTACATTGATAATAGATGTTAGCATCGGAAGAGAAAGCTGTAAGATGGATTCCATGAATTGTACTAATTCTAGTACATTTTGTACTACATTGATAAAAAGTGAACCATAGTCAACATGCTGTGGGAAAAAAAGAATAAAATGGATTTATAGGAATTGTACTAAATCCGGTACAATATAACATTCATACCATACTAATAAAAGAGTAAACTACGGTTATCATACTATAGAAAAAGCAATAAAATGGGTTTTTTTGAATTGTACTAAATCGGGTACAATATATTCGTACCATACTAACAAAAGAGTAAACTACGGTTATCATACTGTATAACAAGCAATAAAATGAATTTTATGAATTGTACTAAACCTGGTACAATATAATATTCGGATCATATTGATTAAAGATTACAGTAGGGTCAACATGATGAAGAAAAAGCACTAAAATATAATTTAATGAATAATTGTACTAAACAATTTGTGGTAAATAAATAGTCTGAAAGGTCTTCCAAAAATATTATCAAATAGAAAACATGGCTCTTCCTTTATTTTAATAAATCAAGAGAAATACAAATAAAGTAAGTGAGGTAATAACAATAAAAGAAAATATAATGTAATCTGCATTCATTAACGCAATCTGATGGCTTCCCTTAGCAAACTAAATCTAATGATAAACAAAACTGTATTACCTAATAATTAACAACCGAGTTTACCGGTTTAGTGCCTAATTAATAATTGAAATCAATTAACCACACTAATCACTAGAAGCTAATAATTAAAAAAAAGCATCATTTCCCCATTGCATCAATTCTAACTTCGGTACAAATGAAAATATAATTAATTTCCAAAAAATTATCTGTTTCGGCATTAGTTGCAATTTTATTGCTTTAAGCAATAGAAGCCCTGATAAAATATCGTGATAATCAATGGCTAAATTTTACAACCGTTTTCAAACCGCTTCAAAAAGGTTAGCCGAACATCAACGTTACGTTTTATCAGAAATAAAAGGAGAACAATTAATTGGATCAATTACGAATCCTCAGCGAATAAATAAAATTAACTAATCAATCCAAATATATAAGCCCATAATCCTTAATTATTCTCTAATTAGTATGACGTCACGCCGATTAATTTAGCCACTAAACCGAGTCCGATATAAATAAAGAGCAAAATAATACGCAAATGCAATGAATTAAGGCCACGAGAAGCCCAAAATATCCGCAGTTGATAAAGAATGATTACCTCTTAACATGAGGGCATACTATCTTCGTACGCGACGCTGATGACCATAATGGCTTCCACCACTGAAAAAAGCAAACCCCAAAAACCTCGCTCAGCGAGTTAAACCCCCATCTACAGCACTAAAACTAGCAAAACTAAGTCGAGATGGCCGATACGGGAATTTCTACGATGGCTATCGATAAAATCCCATCAGGATGCCTGAGATAAACCCAGATTTTAAAAATCGGCAACCAATGCGCTAGATAAATATAAAATCGAATTAAATATCGGATTTAAATGTCGAACTACAAACGGAGACCCGAATTAATACTAGGGGCGTCCTAAAAATTCACTAACAACAGGTTACAGTTAGTGACCAAAAGGGGATGTCACAAGGATACCTAAAGGTGGTAACTAAATATTTGGAAATTCGTAAGAATTCTTATTCGTATATATGGGTTCCCCAACCCTTTCTGATGCATCTGCCGTAAGGAACAGATCCGTTTTCTGTGGGAAAAGAGGTGAATTCGTTCGCGTCGACATTGGCAATTACTTTCTGAGGAACTGGGAACTTTTTCCTTGGACGCCACTCTGGTAGCTGTAGACTAGTTTTCTGAATCTCTCTTGACTGTAGCCTGCCTAGAGAAATCGCTGTCGAGGCAATACATCTTTCCCAAGAGCCTTCGTGACAGAGCCCAATTCCACTGACCACTGTTTACTACAGAGATAATTGTTTTTCTTGGGTAGAGATATTTCCTCGCAAACCGTATCCCGACATGTCCTAGATACTCTATGCTTGTCCCGGGAGTGAGTAACGACTTGTTCCAGTTTATCAGCCACCCTAAGTTTTGCAGGAATGTTGTTGTTTTCTGGGCCTGCGTTGCTAAAACCTGAAGACTTTGATGAGGCATCAAAAATCCATCTTTCCTTAGACAACTCGCCAACCAGTTGGATATCTTGGCAAACGTTAGCGGGGCACTTGACAGGCCTAAGAGAAGGCAAGTCATCTGAAAAATCCGGCTCTCATGGTCCAAGGAAAGAAACTTTTGGTGATCTGCTTTTATATGGAAGTAAGCCTGCGTTAAGTCGATTTTGATTAAGCAATCCTTTCTTTGCAGGAACCACGGAAATTTCTGCTGGTTTATCAACCGAAACTTCTTGGGAGAGACGTAACGATTCAAGCCTTTTAGGGTTAGGACTGGTCGAACTGTTCCATCCAATTTTGATACTGGAAACATTTTTGACAGGAACCTCTAGTTCTCTGTCGAGATTCGTAAAACACCTTGTGCTACCAGTTTCTGGATATCTTCTGATTATCGGTGACCTGATCATTGACTTTGTTGAAAGACGAGTCAGTGGGGGTTTCCTTACGAACTTAACGTCGAAGACATAAGCAGAGCCAAATGCCAGTTTTTACAGAAGGTTTTACTGAATAACGATATTGACGTGGCCGCAATCCAAGAAACTCACACTGGAAATGCAGAGCAACTGAGATCAATATCTGGGCTACGACCCGATTGGTGCCACCTATCACAAATTCTATGGAATAGCAACTTACGTCCGCTGCGAGTTAGAGGATGCTGTTCTGAAATCTGAATCAACAGCAAATGAGATACATAAGGTTATTGTAAAAGTTGGCGAAACCACAATAAATAAGTTTTATAAGTCTCCCGCAAAGCAGTGGCCCCAACAAGCCCTCCAAACCCTTGACCATCCAGCCATATATGTCGGAGATCTAAATAGCCACCACGAACTCTGGAAGTATAGGGAATCGGACCAGAATGGAGAAGACCTGTTGAAGTGGGCGGAAGATCAGAATGCCTACCTAATTTTCGACGCCAAAGATCGATGTACATTTAAATCAGCATCGTGGGGAACCGAAACCTGCCCTGATATATGCTTCGTCTCAACTGATAGCAATGGCCAACCCCTGCCTGCATCTCGTAGGGTCCTTGACGATTTCCCGCACTCCCAACATCGACCTGTGATCATAGAAGTGGGAAAAAACATCCCACTGATATGCTCATACCCCCGTCCTAGATGGAACTTCGGAAATACGTACTCGCGCCATCGGATTGCATAATTTAAAAATCAACCGGTTCGGGATTTCGAAACAAACGAAGGTATTTTATACGACTCATTGTTTTATAAATATGCGATGTTTTGATTGGAGGGAACCTAAATACCAGTATCATTATGTGCCTTTAAACACTTATATCGATGATATCCTTTGTGGTGTCCTATTATAATGAAGTTCTATTAACTACCCTATCTCTTCACACCTTTAAAAATATTTATATCGATGATATCCTCTCAGGTATCCTATTATGAAGTGCTAGGTATATCCTTTCACACATTTCAAAAAACATGTCCATGATATCCTTTGAGGCATTCTATAATGAGGTTCTATTAACTACCCTCTTATTTCCCACTCTTCAAGACACATATATCAATGATATCCTTGCAGGGAATCCCTATCAAAAAATGTAGAAGTGTATTACCAATTACCCCAAACTGGCCTGAGCTTCTACACCTTTTTGTTCAATGGGTTCGTCTTTATTATTTTCCAAAACCCTTATATCGATGATATCCTTGGAGGGAATCCATAACAAAAAATATAGAACTGTATTATCAACTACCCTAAACTGGCCTGAGCTTCTACACATTTTTGTTTAATGGGTTCGTGTTTAATATTTTTCAAAACCCTTATATCGACGACATCCTTTCAGGTGTCCCATAATGAAGTACAATCAACTACCCTAAATTAATCTATCCCTTCGCACATATCCTTTAAGGTATCATATAATAAAGTTTTATTAACTACCCTATCCTTTCACACCTTTTAAAACACATATCGATGATATCCTTGGAGGGATTCCCTATAAAAAAAAATGTAGAAGTGTATTATCAACTACCCTAAACTGACCCGAGCTTCTACACCTTTTTGTTCAATGGGTTCGTCTTTAGTATTATCCAAAACCCTTATATCGACGATATCCTTTAAGGTGTCCCATAATAAAGTACTATAAACTACCCCAAATTAGTCTATCCTTTCACACATATCCTTAATAATAAAGTTTTATTACACCTTTCAAAACATTTATATCGATGATATCCTTGGAGGGATTCCCTATATAAAAAATGTAGGAGTGTATTAGGTTTACAGAAAACCTCGATAAATGTTTGGGATGAATAGAGCCAAAGTACCAGAACTACGAAAGATTCGTTGATGCGTCAATAGGTGCAGCTAAAGCCAGTATCCTCAGAAGGTTCAGGAAAAAATACGTCCCAGGAGCCAAAACTGCGAACAGCTATACAAGTAGTTTTTGGAGAATGGCGACAGGTAAATCGGGGATGAACTGTTTGAATGCAGCCAGACGAGCCAAATGGACAATGACTGTTGAGCAGTTGGACTTTACAAGATCTAGCCGTAAAGCACGGTCATTACTGCGAAAACTGGGTGATGGGAGCAAAAGCTTACGTGTATCCAGCTCCATCTCACCAAACGTGATTGAAACTCATATCACTAAAACATCTAGAGCCCCAAGAGATCGAGCACACACTATTAAGGTTACAGGCATCCGAAAATAAGACGCTATACAGCCAACCCTTCACAACTGAAGACATTTCCATGGCACTGAAAAGCCCCAGGCCCCGATGGTTTTCCACTGCGGATGTTATGCTAAAGGGTGGCTAGCAAGATTTTTCACGGATATACTACAAAGAGGAAACATGCCTCACCTCCTAAAAAGGGCAAAAATCGTCGCCTTACCTGGCAAACCTAGCAATGATCCTCAGAGCTACCGCCTTATAGCTCTACCTAGCATGATCTACAAGCTCCTCAAAAGGCTTATATATAATAGGATTAGTCAAACCATTCTTAAAAACCTTCCAATAGAGCAGGCAGTCTTTCGACCAAACCGGAGCTGCACGGACCAAGTTCTTTCTGTAACTTGGTTGCTTTGCTTAATACAAAATTAGTTGTAATATTTTGTTTAAAATCTCATCTAAAACGATTTGAGGATGGGAAAAATTGGGCAGAATCGGAGAATTTTGACATATTTCTCCCCATAAATTATGTAGACATCGCACACCCTGTGAAGTATTATTTGTTGATTCTCCTATTAGGCCTTGATAGATAAATGCTATTTCTTTATGCAGTTTTTGTTCTGTCATGTGGCCTAAAGCACACACCGGTTTTCTTGTAGGTTAGAATGAATACGATCGAAAACTATCAGATATTCTGCCCTATCCCGTTTAGGCAGTATAATCCACAAATATCCCAAATCGCACAACTGGACGTAAACAAGATGTCTGGACATTTCGACAGGGAAGAGTACAAATATATAGCTTTTTACGGAAAAGACTATGTAGCCGGTAAGTTTTATCTTATAACATTCAATTTAATTCAAAGGTGCTTTACTGTCTTGAACAAAATTCATTAAAAAAGCTGAAAAAACGTATTTTTACACAAAAATTAATAATTGAAACGTCAAACAAGGATGGTCTATTTGTGTCACACCAAGTCTTAATCTCTTTTAAGTCACATCATTTCACTTATTGGCATCCCTATCGTTCCATAATATTGTCTGCTTGTCTCATGCTTTTTAGTACTGCTGAACATGATTTGATCTGTATCCCTAATTTATGTCTAACTGTGAACGTCATATGTTTTAGCAAGAAAAAAATACCAGCAAACAATTCCATTGATCAGAGTTGACAATGACATATCGAAGTTGCTAGATGACAGCAAGAAGCAAAAAGGCAACGTGTTCGAAATGTTTATCCTTCACGGTGGAGATTTGCATTGTATGAGAGCGACCGAGATGAATCTGAAAGTTTTATATCACTTGGAGAGAGACAGCAACAGGACGAACAAATTTTATGGAAACGATGCCCAACTTGCCAAACTACTTCTGACCAAATCGGAATCTATACCCGAATTGCTGTGATGCAATGATTGCCTTTTTAGAAATTTACAATATAAAATTGTATCAAGTAGTGGAAAGGGTTTTAAAAGCTGAGTAAACCATATGTGCCTATAGTAGCATAGACACAGGCTTGCACTATTGTGATATAATATTGTGAAATGAACTGTTAGTAGATGCATTATATGTCATATTAGCCTACCATATATTTCTTTGTAAAATACGGAACATTCAGAAGCTTCTTTCAGGTGCATCATTCATCATTTTGTCAAAAACAATCTTATTTATTAAGTTTAAACAAAAAGAGCGTTCCTTGGTTTGAAAAGGAACTAAAAACTTGAAATTAAACTAACCCATCCCATATATTTAAATTCAATCTGCCTTTTGTATATTGTCAAATATCTACTAAATTGTTATAAAATTTGTTGCAATAAAGTTTTACATAATTTATGAATTTCATTTTAGTAACTATCCAATATTATAGATGTCACAATCGTGTTCGGAGCCAGAACGGCTTAAGTGGCAACAACGACCGCTTTGCACATCAATGATTTTCAGCAGTGCAATCGCTCTGTTGTGATTCGATATAGCAATAATATGAATTCATTGCTAGAAGTTTGTCTTCTTCTTGTAAAAAAATATTCCTATTACTACACTTTTTTCTCCTCTAATTTTACTTTCACCCCAGACTAGAAGAAAGTGAGACTGAACTAAGTTGTAAGGAAAAAAATAAAGACAAATTCAGAAAAATTGCAACTAACCATGTGTAGACTCAAAAGAGCTGGGTGTGACGCATGGAGATTAGGCCCTAGCTCAAATGATGGGGAATGAAAGGAGGGGAAGGATTACTTATATAAAGACTGTCACCAACTTGTAGGTGGCACACAAATCATAAGATCTGCAAGTTGGAATATCAAACTCGGCTTTGTAAGTTTTCAAAATAAAAGCAAATCAAAAGGAATAAATTATTGGGCCCAAACAATTCAAGTCAATTATACTTACAATGGACTTCCCTTTTGGAACACTAATACTAAAGATAATAAATAAAATAGAAAACGTTTTATTACCCAAAATGACTTACCAAAAGTTGAAAAATACTTCAAGTCAATTGAAATATCTCTAAACCTTTGGAAACATCCTGAAAATTAGCCGACTTTTCACCAACAACTGAGTTTATAAATTGAACTGGATAATTTGATTGGTTCATCTTGAATCTTAAACTAAAATCTCAATTGAACCGTAACATTTTGAACTTTTCGAGTTTATTAATCCAGTGTTAAAAAGTAATCCCATAAACCATAAATAAATACATATGATTAATCCAAAATAAACAATCATGGATAAATATTTATAGTAAACAATGTATATGTCAAAACATGCTGCGTCCTCGTTTCTTCTAGATGGTTATTGGCTTCTGCTTCGCACGGGGGCGATTTGCCGGCGCATTCTAGGAATATCTAAATACGATCGTAATTGAATCATATCATAAACAAGGAGTTACAACCTCGGTTTAAAGTGCCGCGAATATCATGTGTCAAATTGCAAAGCTACAAACTGATAAAAACTACCACCTAACTAATAAATTAGCGGCTAGTTCACAACTTGTATTCCGTTTGCTATTGGTTAAAATAGTTAGGTAAAATGTCTTCACGGTCCAGTGGATTGCTTTCAGCAAGTCTAGTGGTATAGGGGAGAGATGCTGCGCTTGTAACAAGGCACCCCGGGTTCGATTCCAGTGGCAAGACATGTTTTTTGATGTGTAAACATCTTACGCGGCGGTATGAGGGTAAATCTCGGAAATGGGGCGACGGAAACGTGGGGACGGAATGTGTAAACCGATTGTGACATACGCCGTGCGCATTGAGGAGCAAGCCGTGAAGGATTTTTATACAATTTTGCCATTTAAATAGTTTTTAAACGGGTTTTAGACAATGAAAAGAGCATATTTTAAATTAAACAAAGTGTCAAAAGTATTATTCAGATGCACAGACTTTTAAAACAATATTCACTCATGGCCCTTTTCTAAAATTTGCAAAGTTTTTTTTTTTTAAGGCACGGTTGAATTTAAAATGAATTTTCGCTTCAAAATCCACACAAGTTCACCCGAAGCCACGGCTATCGTCCTAAAAACGTCCGAATTTTCGGATTTCTATACAATTTTGCCATTTAAAATCGTTTTTAAACGGATTTTAGACGATAAAAAAGCATATTATTATTTTAAATTAAACAAACTGTCAAAAATTTTATTCAGATGCCCAAACGTTAAAAACAATACTGCCATAGCCCTCTTCTAAAATTTGGTTATTGACTTTCCCAAATCAAATGATGTCGGTCCAAGATGAGTAGCTGGTAGTGAATAAGCTATGTAGATTTTCGTGTCGAATTTGTGCAGTGAATTAATTCACTCCGAAGCTGCCAGTAAGTATTATAAAAGAATCCTAACTAATATTATAAATGCGAATGTGTTTGTTTGTTTGTTTCTTACCTTTCACGCATAAACTGTTCCGATCATCATGAAATTTTGTATAGATGTTTTTAAGAGTATAGTAAAGACCATAGGACACTTTTAACTTTTACCCACGGCATCGCTCGCGTTGATTTTTACGGTTAGTTTTAATCCCATTTTTTATTTTCTTTCAGTTAAATTTGTAGTTTTTCTTTTTCTGATTTTGGGAATACCTTGGGTTAGTTTTGGTTAGCTTTTGTTCGTTGTGCCCCTGTAGCGAGCGAAGCGAGCGGAGGGCTATGTGTGAAGTGTAATATTAGACATTCTAATGTAAACGTTACAAATCGCATGTCAGGCGGTATCTGTGACGGGAATGTGTTTTGCAGGCTGTCTGTAACCGTTAGTGTAAAACGGGTTCTTTCTAACGCCAGGCAACCAATTTAAAATAAGTGGTTGCCTATATTCTGGCGTCACGCGGCCTAAGGTGGCATTAGATTTTCATGTCGATGATGTCGATATAGGATATGTTTACACATCAGTGTCTCGAGTACTAGCAGACTCGCTTATTTTTTTTTAATTATGGTTGTAAAGGTTTTTCTTCATTTTGGGCCTTGGGTTAGTTTTTGTTGGATGCGCCCCCGGAGCGAGCGGAGGGCCATGCGCGAAGTGAAATATTAGATATTCTAAAATAGTAACAAACGGTCGACCCACAGCAAACGGAATGCATGTTGTGAAATAGCCGCTCCTACTAATGACAACAATGTTGTCAGGTCACTTTTTACATTTATGAAACACGTAATAAAATTTATTTTTTTTAAACCGTATTAAATGAAGTCAAATTTGAATAGCATCAAATTGTATACATTTTAGTGTTGCCTATGACTAAATTTAAACTAGGCGTTTCTGCAGAGAAATCATCAGGGGAGTGAAAATTAAATCAGTAGATCTACTGAAGAACCTGTAGGTCAAATAACCTTGACTTGGTAGCCCTCAAACAATGTTGCCAACATTCAGCATTCCGAAGACCTCTCCGTCTAGATAGTTATAACGATTATACTTCTAAAATAAGTTAAGATGAAAAGGCAACGCAAATGTATTTTTGAAGGTTAGTAGTAGTAGTAGTAAACTCTCTGTTGGCCTTTTTCTTTCGAAAATTCAGCCAGAAAAGACCCCTATCCAGGCTTAGCAAGAGGTAGAGCGACCCTTCTACATTGGTTACACCTTGGTGGATAGAGATACTATTTTTGGGGCTTCCAGTATGTCGAGTATGTACTCCTGGGGCCCCAACTTGTACATGCACGGCTTGTTTTAAGGTTCGAACACCACCGGCTGGACATTCACACACATTTAAATCTTGTACATGCACGGGGCTCTAACCCCCGGCTGGACGTCCGAATCTTATTCGGGGAATCTACACAGTCCCTGAAAGCCCCATGTGCCCCCAAACTACCATATATGTATATGAAGCTGGAACAAAATGGCCGATACCCGACACGTGCACACTCGACCAAAGACGAATCGGAAGTCTTTTGAAGGTTAGGGAGAGGGTTACTGCTAGACTAGCGTCTAGCCGTTGCGCTATAACTTTCTGTAACATGCGCAGTTTTTCGAAACCTTGTTGACTATTGAATGTAGTGGAATGTATTCGCGGAAACACATGCAAGCTGTTGTATATCCACTATAATACGGCTTTTGTTAAATATATCCTGATTTTTAGTTATATAAATCAAAATATATCGTAGAAAGTGCTGACAAAGTACGGGCACGTTATTTCACTTTTCGGATGGCTCTCCGCTCGCTTCGCTCGCTACGGGGGCTCAAGAAAAGGAAACTAACCAGGTGCTAACCCAAGACATGCCCAAAATCAAGAAAAAAACTGTTTAGAAACATAACCTTAAAAAAATAAAAAAAAAAGCAACGGGGTTTGAACCCGGGCCGCCGAATTGAGACCTAACCATCTAGACCTCTCGACCACGAGGGCTCTTGCGGCAAATTGATTGCATCGCGAAGACATGGCACGAATGCGAATCGCTCGAGTCGACGCCACCTACACTAGATGACGTTGGAGCCAACGGTCATCATAAAACGCAACTGCGCATGTCATAAAAAGTTATAGCGCAACGGCTAGATGCTTCTTACTGCTAGTGGGTATCGCGCATAGCGCATTCGCCCAGTAAGGCCCCCGACCGGGCTTGGTTAGAGCTGGGGCAACCCTCCCAGATGTTACACCCTTGTTGGATCGAAAGAACTATATTTTTGGACCCTTCCAGATGCCAAGCATACACTCTGTTGAAGGCTCCGATTATCACATACAAATATAAAATGGCGGCTATAAGCCGAAACTTAGCAGGCACACACAGAAATGGTCCCACGGTGGTCCCACGGAGACATCTGGTCTGCGATATTTCAGATACTAGTGCACTTGTGAATAAATGCGGTTTAAAGACCTGCAATTGGCAAGTATATGGCCCTCCGCTCGCTCCGGGGCTCAAGAAAAGAAAACTAACCAAGTGCCAACCCAAGCTATACCCAAGAAAAACCCAAAAATCAAGAAACTGTTTACTTAAAAAAACCAAAACCGACGGGATTTGAACCCGGGTTGCCGAAGTGAAGGCTAACCATGCAGACCCCTAGACCATCTGCTGACTTACAAACAACTGGTTACATCAAGAAGACATGCGTCACCTCACGTAGCTAGCCAATCACGCGCCTCTCCTTCATAAGTGCACTAGTATCTGAAATCTCGCATCCTGTCTCCCTCGGCCTGGGTACCGGCGTGAATGAGTATATCTTCTGGCTAGGACTCCCGATTCTTCCTCGGGGAAAAACACCGGTCATTGAACGATAGCCACGTGTTCACCCAGAATGGCGACAATAGAGCCGCTACAAAACGCGTGAACACTCGACCGAAGTCTTTTGAAGGTTAATTTCCTCCAACTCTCTCTTCATTAGTATATAAATACGACTGGACTTTAGAGAGGAAAGTGTATCATCTATTTACGGAGCAATTCTTTGGTGCCAAACAACGGCGATGTCAACAGGCAATTGTCTTGTTTTAAACGTTTAATTTACACGTGATGAAAATGGCAAAAGAAGAACTGTTGCAAGAACGTTGACTATATAAGTTTATCGATATGACTTCAACGATTCCTTTAAGCAAGCCAGGTTTACACCGCCATGTTATGGTGTCGATTGATCACAGTTAAACTCCGACAATTGTCGGTAATTACGCCTTTCCTCCCTTCTTTATCTTAGAGAGAGACAATGTTACTTGCTAGAGCGAAAAAGCTTCCGGGTAAATTGATCAGAGATGTAGTAAATTTAAAATTGAAATCATTAATGGTATTTTCTGTCTATCGCTATCACTCTCCTTTGAAATACGTTAGTTCATTCGCTGCAATTTGGCAAACTTAATAGGTAAATGACATTTTTTTTCCTGTAAAAATCCATAAATCGAAAATGTTTTTAGAGGTTGGCAACATTGCCGATTCTCCATCAGAGACCGTTCGGTAAACAAAACGTTGCTCGGACTACATCAAAGTGGTTCAGAGTTGCGCGCACATCACATTGTTGATTAACACATGAATTTAAATTTGCCTTTTCACTTCACGTATGGCCCTCCGCTCGATTCGCTCTCCGAGGCGGAACCAAATAAAACTAGCCTAAATTTAAAAAAGGAACAAACATAATTTTGAATAAAATAAGAATAAACATCGACGGGAATCGAACCCCGGCCGCCGCGCCGTATCCGAAACTAGACATCCTACCACTGAGCTACGAGACTACTTACAAGCAATTCCCTGGATCATAAAGATATGGTGTTTTTCAACAATGTAATGCGCGCGCAACTCAAATCAATTTGATGTGGTCCGGGAAATGTCTACTGTTCGGTAAGCATAAATTTTATTCTTAAGAATTATAACGAGTCCTACTGCTGGGCAAGCCCTAGCTGCGCGCGCATCACAATGTTTACGTTTATATATATTTGTTTACTTCGTGCAATGCCCTCCGCTCGCTTTGGAAGCGCAACCAAACAAAACTAACCCAAGGCATGCCCAAAATCAAGAAAAAAACGTTTTGCAAACATAACCTTAAAAAATTACTTCCGTTTTGGAGTTGTTGGTGTTCGGACGTGGGAAGGGAGTCTGGTTTTCTAACCTGACTTCGCACGGGAATTGCACGTGATTCGCGGCAGAAAGCGTTGGGGGGGGGGGCCCGTTGATTCGAAAGGAAAGTCGTGGCCGGTTAGGACAGTGTTTAGGGTGGGTCGCTTAATGTAGGGTCGATTCCTACGAAGATTCTTCCAGATTATTGCACGTGATTACGTGATCTGAAGGAGATCGGGGCGTAGGCCCTGCGGAGATGAGAAGTCTCTCTGACAGCAACTGGTTATATCTGCATTGTGTGAAGCCCCTTTGCATAAGACTCTAGCCGTGCATGTACAAGATTTAAATGTGTGTGAATGTCCAGCCGGTGGTGTTCGTACCTTAAAACAAGCCTTGCATGTACAAGATCGGAGCTTTAAGGAGTATATACTCGACATACTGGGGGTTCTAAAAATAGTATCCTTGTCCACCAAGGTGTAACTTATCTGGGATGGGTCGCCCCAGCTCTAACTAAACCTGGACAGGGGTCGTTTCTGGGCAAATGTGTAACCGCGAAGCCCATAACTAAAAACTAACTTAACCTAACGTGGTATGTGTCAAAACGAATCAACAATAACAATAAGGCTGTCTGAGAATGTCGTAAATACATGAAATGTTCTTTTTTTTTAGCTTAAAAATGTGCTTGAATAAATATTGCTGCTTTAATTAGGTTAATCCACACCTATAGAAGGTAAAAAAGTGTTAAAATATTATGTTTTTATTGAATCTATAGAAAAATGAAGAAATGACTGTCCCTAATATCGACCGATGGAAAACCATGAGAATCGCACAATAAATCCCAAAAACGTAAATAGCACAACCAAACAAAGCGACCATTACAAAAATGCCAAAGGCAAACCTGCTATAAGCGGCTAATTCTAGTGCTGCAACCGGCGCTGTTGCCACTTATGGAATACGCCGCCATGTCTTCGCGATGCAATCAGTTTGTCGCAAACGTCCTCGTGGTCGAGAGGTCTAGATGGTTAGGTCTCACTTCGGCGGCCCGGGTTCAAACCCCGTTGCTTTTTTATATATTTTTTAAGGTTATGTTTCTAAACAGTTTTTTTATTATTTTGGGTATGTCTTGGGTTAGCACCTGGTTAGTTTCCTTTTCTTGAGCCCCCGTAGCGAGCGAAGCGAGCGGAGGGCCAAGCGAAAAATTAAATAATTGGCAACAGCGCTGGTTCCTGCGCTAAATATAGTTGCTGCTTACCTGCCTGTCATCAGCGCGCGTCACCGTAGACCTTCTTGTTGGAAATATCCACCGGAGCCCTCTCGCCTGGGCATTATAAAGACAGTTCTGACAAATAGATGTCTTTATGGTCCAGCAAATTGCTTTCAATGAACCTCGTGGCTTAGTGGTTAGAATGCTATGTCTCTGATATGGCGGTCCGGGGTCGATCCCAGCGACAAGTTTTTTTTTATTGGTTAGGTTTGTAATTTTTTTTTTAATTCATTTTGGGCATGCCTTGGGCCAGTTTTTGTTGGCTGCGCCCCCGTAGCAAACGGAGAGTCATGCGTAAAGTGACAAAAATACAAATGTAAACATTGTAAGCCCATGACTCGTCAGGCGGCAGGTCTCGGGCAGATATTTCCAAAAAGAAGGTATGCGCGCGTCACCGTTCTGGTGCAGAACTGGTAGAGAAGGAATGTGTAGCATCCTTAGTATTCCTTAGACTATATAATACTCTAAGTTAGCATCCATTTGCAAAGCAATCGCGAAAGTGTGACAGAATATCGCCATTTTTTGGTGCCATACAACGGAGATGTCAACAGGCAACAACAAACTCAAAACATGTGCTTGCAAAATTCTTAAAATATTTATTTGAACCAGCAGCGGTGTGCATTCACTCGTGCTAGTGGTGTCCCTTAAACGGTATAAAATATTTTTTTAATTCAGTGGCATGCCCTCGTACTGTCTTTTAAGTTGTGACCAATGAACTCTAGTTGTAATAGAGTTCATTGGTTGTGACGGTTTTAATTTTAGAAATATGACAGTCCTGAGGGCTTAGAGCATTATGCAACAGAATTAGCCAATTCTATTCGTCACGACCAGACCCAAAAGAGTTCTTGTTTTAAAGTTACATAGAGGCGAACAACAATAGAGTTTTGAAGTCTCACGTGTCAGTGGCGTGCTCTCTTCTCCCTTCACGTATTATAAATAGTATGTTGTCGAATAATTTGTAAAAAAGGCCTCCAGGATAAATGAAAAATCTGCCATGAATATAAAGTAGAATTTCAAATACTATTAGCATATTGCACCTTGGTAAGCAATTATCTGTGCACTTTGCCTTTGGTTTTACCTTATAACAATTAGCATCGGCAATAATTCAATATTGAATTAATTGTTGAACATAAAAAGACATGTTTGGCAAATAAATTAAGTCAGGCAATTAAAAAAATACACAGTAGCGTAACCGGGGGAAAATGACCAATTTAACACGTCATTACTTATGATAATTGGCTCGGAGGTCAACTTGTATCGCATACATTTATGTTTATTGGAATCAATCGGAAAGAAAGAAAGAACATCCTCAAAAACCGTTTAATTAATGCCAAACTTTGAGAAAAAAATATTAATATATATAATTATATACGTAAATAAATCTTCCTACTACGCCACTGATCGATATTCGGTGTCAATGTTGTACCTAATTAAGGGAACAAGTTCTTTTTGTCGTAAACACGATTCGAGCCTTTTTAGTCCGGTGCAACGGGTTTTTGTGTCAAGATGTTCTGCAAAATAGCGTGCGTCATCCTATTATGTTCGGGCGTTTTCGCCGTGATACATTTACGTAAGTTCAACTAAAACTAAATCGTAATTATACTGATGCGCATAAAACAAAGGGCAATTTGCATGTGGCCTTCCCGTCTCTTGCTAAAATCACTATGGTTACGCCCATTTTTTTTTATCATTGTCATGGTTACGCTAAAGCGCTTTGTGTTGCCAGAAGGGGTATTAGCCAACTGCCCTAAACTTTGAGGTAATATTGGAAATGTATCATTTTGGTCTTGGGTTTGTCAAATTTTGCTATATCTTTAAAGAGTTTTGATTATTACAGAACCTTTTAAAGGGGCCTTACAAGACTTAGCTCGGGTGATCTAACGGGCCTAAGATCAAAACTGAATATTGGCGAATTTCTTTAGATGATCTATGTATCAAAGTGTTGGTGTTCAGAAGCAGTGGCGTGCCTATAGGGGGTGAGGGGGGTATTCAAGCGTACAAACCCCTGCATAAAAGAAACACATGTCAATCAAAACTCGCCTTGCTTCCAATGCATGTAAGGACAGACTGCTCATTTTACATCTCCTTTTACAGGTAAAGGCTCAATTTTTACAAACTTGGCATTAGGGCAGTGCTTTTTAATGTGATTCTCTAAAAACGAGACGTTGTGCGATGAAACTGCATACGGTATATTATAGTACCCGACGAGACCCATCTTTTTCCCATTTAAAGTTTCCTTCTAACTCTTACCGTTTTCGAATTATAGCCTATTTAATGAAAATCTCGCATTTTTTAAGGTATATACCCGTGAAATTTTCCTAAAAAAATTTTGACAAAAAAAATTACCCGTCAATAGGGAACGTGAACTGGTACTAGACCGAACACGAGACAGCTCAGATTTAGGCGGAAATGGGGACTCGGGGGTTTTTGGGGTCGGGGAAAACGAATATGGACATAAAAAAACTGTAGCCCCTAGGGGGAGGCCCCGCGATAAAAAAAAATCGATTGAATAGGCGGAAAACGTCGAAAGTCGGTGTGGTAGGTCAAAAGGGGAGTGTTTAAACGCAAAAAATTTTGGAACCTAGGGGCCCGTTTTTCAGGGGCGAGGTGTTCCCGTAGATAGATAGATGAAATTTGGGTTAGGGGGGTTTTTGATGACGCCGAGTTCGAATCTGACCCCAGCGGGAACCTACGTCCGATAGGTTCCGCGGTAGGAGCCGGATGAGGTCGAAAAAAATATATCGAAACGAGATCCTGAAAATGTCCCCCGCACGGATTAGACTTAAAACAAAGTATTTTACGCGATTTTCGATCCGCTGCTCCTATTCCGAAAGTGGAATATCGTGGTTTTCGATCCCTAAATATTAATTTGGAGGAAAACGCTCTCGTAGGTCATTTCATATTTAGGAGACGGTCTTTTTCGTCTTTGGAGCCTACCGGAAATTCTGCTCCTACCGGCTTTTTTTTACCTAAATTTCGAGCTAACAAGTTCGTATTCGACAGGGGCATGGAGGGCATCGGTCCGAACCATCACCTAAAATTTTAAGTCGCTAAGTCTCCTAGGGGCTCCTAAATAGGGACTCTTAGTTAGGGGGGTTTTTGACGACGCCCAATTCGAATCCGACCTCGGCGGGAACCTATCGCTGATAGGTTCCGCGGTAGGAGCCAAAAATTTTTGAAATTCTTCAATATCGAATTTTTTTGTATTTGAATCGTTTTCTTTCGTCCCTCGAAATGTAACCCCAGATCGGCACCTAAATCGGCCGGCGAATAGGCTCCCGCGCGGTTTCTAACCGGTAGGTTCCGGTATAAGGAGATGACCTGCAGGGTCTATATTTTCATGGTAGATGTACAACGTGGTGGGCTACCTGGAATTAAATCGGGGATGCCGGGGCTCGCTTTTAAGGGGGAGTTTTGGGGATCCCCATGTAAATCGCGCAGTTTTTCGCGATTTCTGCCTAAACGGTGGCTCGGATCGAAATTCTGACGAAATCAGGCCCTGCTAGCACCTTCCCACGTCCCCCGTTTTTCGAAATTTTATTGTTTGATTGCTTTTACGGTTATAGTAGTAGTAGTAAACTCTCTATTGGCCTTTTTCGTGAGAAAATTCAGCCAGAAAAGACCTCTATCCGGCTTAGTTAGAGCTGGGGCGACCCATCCCACATAAGTTACACCTGATGGATAGAGATACTATTTTTAGAGCCTCCAGTATGTCGAGTATGTACTCCTGGGGGGTCAGACTGTTGCAGGAACGGCTTATTTTAAGGTTAGAACTTCACCGGCTGGACATGCACACACATTTAAATCTTGTACATGCTCGGCTAGTGTCTTAAGCAAAGGGGCTTCACACAATGCAGATATAACCAGTTGCTGTCAGAGAGACTTCCCATCTCCGCAGGGCCTACGCCCCGATCTCCTTCAGATCACGTAATCACGTGCAGGAATCTGGAAGAATCTTCGTAGGAATCGACCCTACATTAAGCGACCCACCCTAAACACTGTCCTAACCGGCCACGACTTCCCCTTTCGAACCGATGGGGCCCCCAACGCTTTCTGCCGTGAATCACGTGCGAAGTCAGGTTAGAAAACCAGACTTCCTTCCCACGTCCGAACACCAACCAACTCCAAAACGGAAGTCCCTTTTACGGTTATGACTTCTTTTGTTGTTTGCCTTAGATTATGAAAGGGAGTTCCTTGTCTAAGTTGTTTAAATTAGAATCTTCTTCTTTTTCTCCATTTCCTTTGCGGGCTTGGATCTGAGACTCTTGGGCGGGCCTCGACTGCGCAAACGGCTGAATTCTTCTTCTTCCTTGGCCTTGGACCAGTGTGAACTGCTCTTCTTCTTCTTCTTCTGCCAATCTCTGGTTTTGAACTTCATGAGAGGCAACAGCGGAAGTGACAACACTGGATTACGCAGTCTGTTGATCACCATGATTTGAACTCAACAGAATGCGCCGTTGCCGCACTGTGAACTTTTTACTGCGTTTTCTGTTTCTGATTGTCTAACATTAAAAGCTTCACCAGTTCCTTGTTACTCTCAAGTATGGCTCTTGAAATGCTCTCCAACTTCATGCCGACCCGTTCCTCCATAAGAGACAAAACTTCATCAACCACCTTTTTACTCATTTCACTAATAAGGGTGGTGTCGCAGGTAACTTGATTTACTGAATTCTCCTGCTCATGGGGTACTTCATTCGGCAATGTCTCTATGCAGGTTTTACACCAAACCAGGACTGTCCTCGTCTTTGCGATAGATTATTTTGTCTTTCAATTTTCTGATATCCCGTTTCTTAGGAATTTTTCGTTGTCCCTAAGACAAAATTTTTGGACACGCTACTGTTTAGAAGTATGTATTTTAGAACCGAAAATAGAAAATAATATTTAGTTTAACATAATCAAATTTTTTAAAGCCATTCATAAGCGGGTGCTTTGTCAATAATGTCACCATCAAACACAATTAGTCTAATTAATATACGCTTGTCATTTTAGCTCCCGGAATTACTAAGTGTAGCAAATCGGACCCCAAGTTCGAAGAATGCATGTTGAAAAGTATAGTGGAAGGACTGACTGTTTTTAAACCGGGTAAGTTAACGTTACGGTACCACTAAAAATTGTCAAAATCCGGCTCGAAGGACCAAATGTTACAACTAATAATCAAATTGAGCGAAAACCCGGCGTGTTCTGCTGCCAAAATTTTTTAGAAATATACGTTTTAGGGAATAAGGAGTTCGGATTCCCGAAGATGGAACCGTTTCATATCGAGCGACTGGAAATCGCCGCCGATCCAGGAAAATCGGTCAAACTCAACCAGAAATATGAAAACGTTGATATGCACGGGATGATAGATTCTGAAGTAAAACACTTCAGGTATGTTATTCGGGATATTTCAAATATTTCATTATTTTCTATAACATCAATGGGTTAGATGTGCTAGTCCATTAAATGTCTTTTTTAATAATACCGTACAACTGAACAAAACTGATGCGCAAATGTGTATGTTTGCCCAAAATTTAAGCATTGGAGTACTATTTTAAAGTTAAGCAACAAAAATTGAATATTTCTTCTTAATTAAGGCCAGTGCTGTAATTAACACAGGTGGCCTAATTATTTTTTTTTACAAAAAGTAGCAATCCTCTGTGTGGATTTAATTAAGCAATCACTATACAGGGTCCTATGCTGGTGCCTATTTTGAAGATACGTTTCGTTTTTCAGTTTGAAAGACGACGGCAAAAGCTGCGAATGGAAAATGGAAGTGTACTCGCCACAGATTCGAATGGAAGCCGACTATTCCTTAACCGGGCAAGTGCTACTCTTTCCCATAAACGGCCACGGAAGATGCAATGTTACGATCTGTAAGTCAAGCTTGTAATAAGATATTCCACGTATTTTCAATTAACTCTCCGCATTGCGCTTGTCCATTGGGTACACATTCTCGAGTTTAGTATGTTTTGTTCACATTTTGTTAGAAGGCTAGGAATTTACATGTGGGTAGCCAATAGAATCATGGGCGTTAGTCAGGGGTAGTATTTTGCTACTTCAGCCCTGGGTCACTATTTCAGATTATCTGGATTTTGACTGATGACTAATTTAATAGATAATTCCCTTCCTATTTTTCAACATGTTTGATGGCTATTTTTGAATAAAAGATGAAAGCTGCGTTGTGGTTTTCTTGGCATTTATTGCCAATTTTTCATTACGGAGTTGATTTTAAGGTTACTTACAGCTTACATACATACCTGAAATTTTACCAGGAAACAGATTTCTTATATACTCCTCTTTCTCAGAAGCTGAGCAATTATTACGACACTTTAACAGTAATTTAACATATCAGGATATAGGCATTTGCTTAAGCTTTCAGCGAATTAAAGCCCAGTTAAAAATATACAATGCCTCGGTAATTTTTGCTTATTTTCAATTATGTTACTATTGTCAAAATGTTGTAGTTCCCTAAAAGTTGATCTGCCTCCCAGGAAGGGCAGTAAATCAAAAATGCTGTTGGTGTCAGTACTCGGTAATTGTTACTCGAGTTGTTTCTACTAGTAAATTTTCATCATTCAAACCCATTAATCTTAGTTAATTTACAAAGTATATTTGTATTTGTACACGTGAGTGGGTCCAAATAGGACCCTCCACTGCGACCCTTGGTCTATTGTGGCTCACATCTGTGTTTTCCACTATGCCAGAGGCTCGATCCTTTTCAAGAAATCGAACAGCTTTCTGGGGTGGATAGTTTTCAAATCTGCAAGTGTGATTTGAGTATTTCCAAAGACTCTTTGTCTGGTTCTTTCCATTGCTGGACAGTGGCATATAACATGCTCCATTGTTTCTTCGTCCTCCGAGCACAAGCGGCATTCCGTTTCTTCGGAGAGCCCTATCTTGTTCATGTGGCTTCTTAGCCGACAGTGGCCAGTGTACATGCCAACTACAGCCTGTACCTGCTGCCGGCCAAGTTGAAGAAGCTGTCCGGTTCTCACTCCTGATGGCAGATTCACCGCCAACTTTGAATGAGCTAGGCCTGGTAACTCTCTCCATTTATCTACAAATTGATTTTGTGTCCACCTGGAGAGGGCTTCTTTAGCTGTGTTATAAGCTATTCCCAGTACTGGTTCTGGTCCTATGAAGGCCGTTGCGGCCGCCTGCTTCGCAAGAGCATCAGCTTTTTCGTTGCCTTCATATCCTGTATGTCCAGGTATCCAGATCAATGTAAGTTTGTTTTCTCTCCCTAGCTTGGTGAGTAGTTCCTGGCAGTTCCATACTGTCTTGGATGAACAACGGCTAGAATCAAGAGCTTTTAGAGCTGCTTGACTGTCCGAGAAAATTTGACTTGCCTTTCCAGTTTCTATCGATGAGCCACTGTGCAGTCATATCAATGGCCTTAACTTCAGCCTGAAAAATGGTTGCATGTTTGCCTAGGGAACATTTAAGCTCAACCTTACCATTTTTATTCCATGCAGCGGCTCCCGTACCATCATTGGTCTTGGAGCCGTCAGTGAACCAACTATTCTCTGTTCTTCTCAGATTTTCAGAGTCCTTCGCCCATTCGTTCCTCTCTGGTAGGAGGACGTCATAGGCATGGTAATAGGTGGTTTTGGTAGGCATAACATCTGATGGTAGACCCAACACACTGTCCTGCTCATTGGCATTTTCCAGCCTGTTGGGCACCATGATGATCGCCGCGGATTGTTGATCACCGCCTGTGTCAATCTATACGTCGCCCATCTAGCCTCCTTCTCCAGTACTATTTGAAGAGGTGGCAGATTTAGAAGACACTCAAGCGCTGCCGTGGGTGTAGTGCCGAGAGCGGCACTAATTGCCAGACACGCTTGTCTTTGTAAGGTAGATAATTTGATTCTCGCGGAGCTCTGTAAGCTCTTAAAGTACCAAGCTACTGCCCCATATGTTATCATTGGTCTTATGACCGCGATATAGAGCCAGTGCATTTGTTTGGGATGTATGCCCCATGTTTTGCCGCAAATGCGTCTGCAGGTCCATAATGACAGTTTCGCTTTTGCGGCAATTTTATCCAGATGCGCATTCCAGTTAAGTGTTTTATCTAAGGTAATTCCCAGATACTTAACTGTATTCGCAAATGGGATAGTTTCTCCTTTGAGTGAAGGTGGTCTTAGGTATTCCAGCCTTTTCTTCCTTGTGAACGGTACTATAACTGTTTTGTGTGGGTTCACAGATAGTTGTTCCCTTTCACACCAGTCATAGCCCACGGTCAGCACCTCTTGCAGATCCTCTGAAATAGTTCTTTGTAAGTTGCTTCTTATCAGTATTACTAGATCATCCGCATATGCCTGCACCTCCACATCCCACAGCGAGAGGACCGCCAGCAGACCATCCATCAGGAGAGACCACAGAAGGGGCGACAAAACCCCGCCCTGCGGACATCCCCTTACAGCCCTGAATCTGTAGCTCTCCCCCTGTGGGGTTGTTGTGCTCACTCTGCAGTTTAACATACTTCCGATCCAGTTCCTTATTTGTGGTTCAACCCCTCTTTCAGCTAATGCTGTGTATAATGAGTTTGGTAATGCATTATTGAATCCTCCTTCGATGTCTAAGAACACACCCATCGCGATAGTTTTGCTTTCTAACGCTTGTGTTATGTTCCCGAGAAGGTTGTTTAGTGCTAGTTCTGTAGATTTGCCGGTCTGATACGCATATTGGTGAGCATTCAGTGGATACTCACCAAGTGCACCCGTTCTGATGTGCACGTCGAGTATCTTTTCCATGCATTTCAACAGAAAGGAGGTCCGACTTATAGGTCTCCATGAGTTAGGTGTTGATTCCCTACGTCCCATTTTTGGGATGTACACCACTCTGAATTTAGTCCAGCTGCTAGGTATATAATTACTCGCTAGGCTGGCTCTAAAAAGTTTGATTAAGAACGGTGTTAATACTTCCAGACCGTTCTGCAGCAGTGCTGGAAATATTCCGTCCTCACCAGGTGATTTAAAAGGCTGAAACGATAGAATAGCACTTTTAATTGTTGATGCATTAATGATGTTCTTGGGGACAATCCAGTCACCCGCTTTTGGCCGATTTGATCGGTCCCAAACAGGCTCCTCCTCATCATTATGCAAAATCCGACATCCCGGGAAATGAGTCCTAGCCAGAAGCTCCAACGTCTCCATGCCAGATTCCGTAAAGGATCCGTCAGGTCGTTTTAGTGATCCTAACTCCTGAACGGGTTCTCTAGAGAGGATTCTATGGATCCTTGCACTGCCAGGTGCATCTGTTATGCCCTGGCAGAAGGTTTCCCATGAATTCCTTTTTGCCTCTCTGATGGCTTTGTTGTAGTTCGTTAGAGCAGTTCTGTATTGATCCCATGTGCCGGTCTCTTTAGCTCTATTAAAGAGTTTACGAACCTCCTTCCTTTGTTTGTCAAGGGAGTTGTTCCACCAAGTGGTTCCTCTGTTGTCCCTTTTAGTCTTGACTGGACAGTTTTCATGATAAGCCGTATTTATGGCTGTCCTCAGTTGCTCCGAGGCCAGCTCAATCTCATCACGATTTGATATCTTTGCAATAGAGGTCCGCATCTGCTCCTGAAGGGTAAGACTAAAACCAGCCCAATCAGTGCACTTAGGATCCCTGTATTCAAAGATGGGTCTTTCCCCTGTTTTCAGATTGAAGAGAATATGTCTATGATCAGAGCACGAGGGCTCTGATGACACTATCCAATCTGAGATTCTTGTGGATAAGAGATTATCACTGATCGTTAGATCTAATACCTCCTGCCTATTGGCAGTTACAAAGGTTGGTTCAGAGCCCCTGTTATTAACAACCAGCCCCTCCCCTAGTAAATAATTGTATAATGACTCACCTCTTTGGTTGGTGTCCGTGCTGCCCCACACTGCATGGTGCGCATTGGCATCACATCCAACCAGTAGATGGATGTTCTTCCTCCGACTGTAGGCGACCAAGTTCCGCACTTCAATTGGAGGAGGTTGGTTTGCTTCAGCGTCCCCAGGAAAGTAGGCAGAGCAAACGATCATATCCGTTGTGCCCTGTCCCATGGGTATTTTGACAAGCGCTGTCGCCATGTCCCGCGAGCAATGATCTGAAATTTTGAAAAATTTCATGTTGTTTTTTATTAAGATACATGCTCTGGGTCTGTTTCCAGAGCAAATTATCTTACCTGATGTATTACCTAGGCCTCGTATTTGGCCTGTTGTTGATAGCCAGGGTTCCTGGAGAAGGGCGATATCTACCCGCCCTTGATTAAAAGTTTTGCCAAGGATATATGAAGCAGCCTTGGCATGTTGCAGATTGGCCTGCAGAAAAATGGTCTTAATTTCCATTTTTCTTCCCAGTCTGCTCATCCAAGGGGGCCCTACCTCCTTGTTTTTTCGACCCTTTGGTCCCCTTGCCAGGGATGGACTTTCCTTTCCCTTTCAGGGGGCCTGGTCGAGGTGCGACATTTTTTGAGAGGGATTTGGCTCCCTCTCTGCCACCCGATGTTGAAGCTGTTGCTTCCACCAATCCGGTCTCAGGTTTAGAAGCTTCTGTGAAGACAGGATCAACCCTACCTTCAGCTTCCTCCTGAGGGGTTTCGGCGGAAGTGCCAGCCTCCTGTTCATGTGGGGCATCTCTCCGTTCCCCCCGTGGCCTAGGACGGAATTGGACCTGTCCAAAGCCAAAGAAGGGTCTGAAGTCCATCCCCTTCAGAGTCGCCTTTGATTCGTCATCAATGGCGAATGTCCAGGTTTGTCCTGGACCTGATTCTTTCCGGTGTAGAATTGTCCACTCCCGAGTGTTTAGACTGCGGTTCATATTCCGCAGTCTTGTAAGAACCACTTCCGATGTCAACCGTTTGTCGTTATCATCGGGTATGTATGCGATGCATATATGTGGTTTTGGTATGTCGACTCCGCTGACGGCTTTAAGTTGAGCACCCTCCCATGGCTTCAGGACGGCTACTACGTTCTTAAGCCATGTCATGCTCGCGTCGTCAGCGCAAGTCACTTGCAGCCAGCCTGGCCTAGCTGCACATCCCAGGAAGCGGACTTGAGGTCCGTCTTCCGTGAGCTTGTCTACAGACGTCATTATGGCGTTCTGTATCAGCCTAGTTTGACTGTTATCCAATGAGGCAGCCGGGGCATCAGTGTGGACTATACCAACTCTAATGCCCTGCAGTGCCGCCCCATAGGATAGGGGTGGTTGTTCCAGCCCTGTGCTTCTTTGCCTGTTGTTCAGGTGTGCTGCCGTCAGATCGTGTGCGTTTTCCGCCCTGTGATCTGCTGGTGGAGGGGCGGTCTTCCTGCTCCCGAATAGTGGGCAGTTGTCTCCGTCCACTTCCCGGGTTCAGGTCTTCCTTGTCCCCTTTTTTTTCCTCAAGTGCCTTTTTCAAGGCTGTGGGGTAGTCTAACCCCTCTTGAAGGAATCGTTTTAGACGTTTTTTCGCCGAATTTGGTAGCCTCCTTCTCCTGAGAGTAGGTTTCTCAAGAGCGGCCAGCTCCCCTTCGGTCTCGCTCCTCTCTTCCTCTGTGGTGGTCAAGCCTAACAGGCTTCTTTCCGCCCCAGAAGAAAGGCTACTGGTTTCAGGATTGGTTGGTCTATTTCCAGCCTCTCCTGTTGTTGTTGTGGGGTTGAGGTTGGTCTGTCCATCCTCAGCCTCCATTGGTTCAGGGACTTGACCCTCCCTGGTGGGTGAATTCTTTTGGTTTTGTTCTGCCATAAAAAATTCCCACGAGTAGCTAGGGAAAGGAGTCAACCACAGTAGAGCCCTGCATTGCTGTGGAGGGGCATAAGAATACGACAGGATGCTGCCTGGTTTCCTGAAGGCACGTTTGAGACATCATAACCCTGATGCCATTCAGTCCTTGGCACGTATGCTACACCGTGACTTGGGGGAATTTTTCGACTTGCCTAGTCTAGATCCGATGTCTTCAGTTAGCTAGCAGGGGCAGCTCTGGCAGCATGTGGCTTTTCGCTCACGGACATCGGTCTTGACGCACTTGAAGCCTATACCAGGAATGCACCGTAGTCCACTAGGATACACTACAAGGAGCCCTTGGTCGACACGTCTAATCGATCTCGTATACCATCACCCCCATTACAAGGTATAACTTCAAAGTCTGCCGAGCAACTATGTTGTTTCTGTGGTGTAGTATGTCACCTTTAAGACCCACATTGGTTATTGTAGAGAAGTGTACTTACAAGAATACACATTATAATTTTAATGCCATTCCTCTATGCCCATGCAGACTATCTTACTTCCAGCGGACCCATATAAAGTTGAATTTTTCCTGGCACCATATAAAGTTGATTTACACTTTTTACTGATGATTAGGTAGCTAAGGTAGCTAAGACGGTACTCCTGAAATTACGAAAAAATAACTTTACAGGACTCAATTTTCATTATTTGCCCAAAGCCATTAAGAACATAAGCAGTGATTAGCATTGTATCAAACTAATTCTCTATCTCGATCTGGGTAATGGAATTCCATATTTTTTCCATAATATAGCGAATTTAACATTATAATTCGATACTTCATTAAAGAATAGTATTAAGATACTATAAGTTTTAAAAGACCATATTTTTTCGCACGAGCACGAAATTAGGAAACGACCCGCTTGTGGGGAGTTTCCTAACGTGCGAGTGCGCTAAATGTCTTTTAAAACGTGTATTTTATACTATTTTTCTATTTTGCACGTTTTTGAATGAAAAACATTAATATATTCAAGTCGCGATCAAAAGTTGGACGGCCATCTTGTCACTTTTGACGTCTGTATTATTAGGAATCCCATTCAAACGGTGTCGAAATTTTTGCTAGTGAGCCTTGACATTGAACAATTTTGTTAATATCATAGCAAGCAGTCAACAAAAGTAGCGTCGAAAAGAAGTTCTTTTCGACACTACTTTGCGTATCGAAATGACTTCTTTATGATACCAAAATAGAAAAAATTTATTGTATTTTTATTTGAATTTTCGAATTTTGAGTTCGAGTTTCGAATTTTCAAGTTATGAAATGGAAATGAGGCTATATCCTATATCGCTCGCTAGACCACGGCCACCTATACGACAAGGTGGCCGTGGCTGGAACCGGCGCTGCTGTCAATTATGAAATACGCCGCCATGTCTTCGCGATGCAGTCGGTTTGTCGCAAGAGCTCTCGTGGCGGAGAGGATTTGATGGTTGGTCCTCACCCTGCCTTAGTAGACGGAAATGGGATACTCCATTTCAAAAACGACGAGAAGGCGGAGGTTTTCGCCGATTTTTTGCAAGGAATTCATAGCGAAGTCCCTGACACGACCCCTTCTCAAATAGAAATAACGAATGCCGCAAAACTTTTCAAAGCACAGAAATATCCAATTCCTCCAAAAATCAAGAACAAACTATTAGTCAACCCCTCTGAGATACTATCAGTCTTTAAAAAACTCCCAAACAACAAGGCTCCAGGCATGGACACAGTAACCTATAGAATGATCAAAAATATGCCACGCAAGGCACTCATACAATATATGCACATAATAAATGCTATCATGGTATTACAACATTTTCCCAAGGCGTGGAAGCACGCGCTAGTAACTATGATCGCAAAGCCGGGTAAAGATCCCAGTCTTCCTCAATCTTATAGACCTATATCTCTGCTTAGTAATCTAGGAAAAACGGCGGAAAAGATCATTCTCCCAAAAATTAATACTGAAATTGATCGATTAAATATTCTACCATCAGAACAATTTGGCTTCCGACCGGGTCTTAGCACAACCTTCTTGGCAGCCAAAATCTCGCAAAATATATACGACGGCTTTAATAATCAACAAAACTCAGCAATGTTACTCCTTGATATTGAGAGGGCGTTCGACAGGGTGTGGCATAATGGACTTGTGTACAAGCTATATGCTGATTTCAACTTGCCAATGTACCTTACCTCCATCGTTGCCTCATACCTGTCGGACAGAACCTTCTGTGTTAAAACTAGCAACAAAATATCAAACATAAAAAGTATTGAAGCCGGTGTCCCTCAGGGGACGGTTTTCTCGCCGCAACTTTACAATTTATACATCTCGGATATACCTAGATTTCCTAATACTTCTATTTCATTATATGCAGATGATATGGCAATTATAGCAAAATCATACTATGCTCAGGTCACAAAATACTTATTAGCTAACCATCTAAACGTCTTACTTCCATATTATAGCAAATGGAAAATAAACATAAACGCAGCTAAGACTGAACTGGCGATCTTTACCAGGAAGCGAACAAACAACAGAATCATAACACCACTAATAGTACAAAACCAAATTATTAACCCCAAACCAAGTGTCAAGTACTTGGGAATAACCCTGGATAAGGGGATGACATTTGGCAAACACATAGCGCAAGTTATTCGCACAACGTTCTATATTAGCCAAAAACTCCATACACTTATGAAACCAAGATCTTTTCTCAGTCCGGCTAACAAGTTAACTATTTACAAAGCCATTATAAGGCCGGCAATGCTATATGGTGCTCCCGTATGGTGCTCGGCTGCAAACTATTTAAAAAGGAAAGTCCAAATCCTCCAAAATCGTTTTTTACGAGGCGTTTTCTCGGCTCCTAGATATACCAAGATAAAAGAACTGCATGATATGGCGCAAATCGAAACGGTGAGTGACTATATTGACAAAATATCTAATACTTTTTACAGATACCGGATTCATAATTCAAATGAAACAAATACAATCGCCAACACAAGGTTTGACCCCAATTTCCATATCAAACACGGTCCTGTATATAGAAAACTATCTCTCTTCTATGAACAACATATTCCACCTTAACAATAAAATAAATTCCCAAAGTTCCGTAAAAACAGTAGTTTTTCTGTTGTTTTTTAGGACTCTTTCATCAAACTTTGCTTAATTCTTATCGTTTCGAACTTAACCATGTAAATAAAAACCAGCACACAGAATGTAAATATGTAAATATATATATTCAACCAATTTTATGCCAAAGAAAAGTTAAAGAGGTTTTTTGTAAATATATTTTTCCTCTGTAAATCTTACATATAACTAAGCCTTAAATAATTTCCCTTTCCTGCCTACGTTGTATAAATTCATAAAATTGTAACTTTATATAAGGAGCGTGCTCCAGAGAATGAAAGAAATGCCAACAGTACGACAGTGCAGTTTATCTTAAATAATGGCTTACACCCAGCCAACCCATGAGGTGCTGTATCGCGTCCTGTTTCGATTAAGGTCGTAAGGAAATATTGCGAACTATATATACATAATGTTATAAACATTTTAGTATTAAGATAAAAGCCTGTACTATAAACCACTTGAAAGTTGTAAATAAATGATTCTGATTCTGATTCTGGACGGCCCGGGTTCAAACCCCGCTGCTTTTTTAATTTTTGTTTTCAAATTATGTTTCTAAACAGTTTTTTTTCTTGATTTTGGGTATGTCTTGGGTTAGTTTCCTTTTCTTGAGCCCCCGTAGCGAGCGAAGCGAGCGGAGGGCCATGCGAAAAGTGAAATAATTGGCGACAGTGATGGTTCCTGCGCTAAAATTAGCCATACCTAAAAAAACAACGATGTTTACATTTTGTCAAGACGTGTAAAACGGCCTACACACGCAACGATTTAACGTACTGCATGCAGTACGATATCAAACTGTTGCAGTAAGGATAAATCGTAACGTGTGTAGGCAAATTGGATGCTTCGCAGTACGTAGTTGTCGTATCGTTCGCAGTACGGAGCTTCCATAAAATATCGTATCAACATCAACGGTCGTGTTTGAACGCAAGTTGGTACGTGTGTAGAGTCACGGCTGCGGCAGTTACGATTTTTCCATTGTACGCCCGAGTGTATGTGGTTGTTGTTATTGTGGATTTTAATCCATTTTTTCTTTTTTACTGGTTTTTGTTCATCATCTTCATCAATCAACAACACTGTAACTAAAAGAGCAGCAGCTTTTCTTTTTGAAATTCTAGAAGACATATTATTCCACTGTTTGCTGGCTTTTACCGCTTCTACACCGCAACTGCAATAATCTGAAATGCTGCAGTACGATGTGTTGCATCGTGTGTACAGAAAATAGTTGTACTGCAAGCCGTACGATTTTCTCTACGATATGCAGTTCAACGTGCAGTTCGATAAATCGTTACGTGTGTAGGCCGCTTAAGGTGTTTAATATTAACGATTTCTCCCTGAATTTGCATTCTTTATGAATATTTTTAGTCTAGTTATTTTCTAGAGACATATTTATTTAGTGTGTTCAAGTATTCTCCGAGAAATAGGACTCAAGGAAATACTATTACATCGAGAATAATTTAAGACTGTTTTGGTAAGTTCATTTCTAATGTATATAATGTAGATTAGAGATTTGTTTTCAGATTTAATACTATTAAAGTAATACTTCAAAATAATTTCAACTACTTACTTAAAAGTTTGTTCGAGTTAATTTATAGTATTAAGTCTACTAATAGTACTGTTTTTTTTTCTGATTTGCACTATTTGCAGGTACAAAGTGGATATAATCTTATATTCTTTACATAAAAACAGGAATTTCAAATGTTTTTTTCCCACTTGTAAAATTTGTTTGTGCTGCTATGGATGGTTCTATGGGTTATATCATCTCTGTAAGTGCATATCCTGAAATAAATTAATACTGTATACATACATTCTACTTAAGAATACATACAAAAATTAACTTGTCAAAACACATGGGTGTAACAAAAATATTTTCTGATTATGTATAAGTATAAATTATAACAATGTTAGTTACCTTTCCAAGTATATATAGATACTAAAATGTAAGATGTCAACGACTACAGCTGCTTTCTTCACAAGCAGACTGATTATAAGCTTCGATACTTGTTTTCATTTCCTCCATTGTACCTATGTGCCCTTTTTGTATGAGACTTTCTCTTTGTATGGTCTAAATACATTACAATCTGGGTGGAAATTCTGTCAGAACAGTCATATTATATGGATCTAGGTATGCCTAAGACATACTTTTTCAATCAAGATATCCATCTTTATGTATCTTTTCAAGCACTAAAGAATATAAGATTATATCCACTTTGTACCTGCAAATCAGAAAAAAAAAACAGTACTATTAGTAGACTTATTACCTACTATAAATTAACTTGAACAAAGTTTTAAGTAAGTAGTTGAAATTATTTTGAAATATTACTTTAATAGCATTAAATCTGAAAACAAATCTATAATCTATACATTAGAAATGAACTTACCAAA
>MU184743.1:0-10232 GCA_016904865.1 Pissodes strobi
TGTAGCAACCTTATTTCTGATCAAATTAAATACAAATTATCTGTGAGCAATCCTACTATGCCGAAACTATATTGTCTTCCCAAGATTCATAAACCTGGGAAGGCAATGCGTCCCATAGTCTCGGCAATAGGATCGCCAACTTATAATATATCCAAGTGGCTAGCGAACCAGTTTGAAAATTTACCTATAAAACAACAGAACTCAGGAGTACTAAATTCCTTAGATTTCATAAACAAAATTAAAGGTACGAACCTTAAGGAAGGTGAAATTTTAATCTCGTTTGATGTTTGCTCATTGTTCCCTAGTGTACCAATCCCACAGACCTTGCAATACCTTGAGGAATTACTTGAGATGAACAGTTTTGATAACGAAATCAAACAACAATATTTAACTTTAACCAAACTTTGCATGGATCAAAATTATTTTCAATATAAAAATAACTATTACCAACAACTTGAAGGCACGGCAATGGGCAACTGTTTATCGCCGTTCTTAGCTAACCTTTTCATGAGTAAATTTGAAAATGAAATCAGTCAGGAGTTCGAATATTTTCCAAGGGTATGGTACAGGTATGTGGATGACATTTTCGCGATTTTCGACACAAAAACCGCTAATATCGAAGATTTTGTAACCAAACTAAATAACCGTTTCCCCACCATTAAATTTACTTATGAAGTCGAGAACAATGGCAAACTTCCATTTTTGGATACTTTAGTGATTAGGAACGATAATAACACACTAGAATTTGATATTTATAGAAAAAGTACTGCCACTAACCGATATATTCCTAATGACTCCTTCCACTGCGACCAACACAAATTGGCCAGCTTACATTTTTTGGTACACCGTATGGTTAACTTTCCTCTCAGCAGAGAAAGATTTAATAATGAAAAGGAGGCAATTAAGAATATAGCGAAAGTTAATGGTTTCACTACTAACTTAATAAATAGACTAGTTAATAGGCATTTGTTTAGAAAGACCATTCGTGATTCCACTTCTTTCGTCAATCAGGATAAAAATACAAAATATGTCTCGATACCATATAATCCTCAGTATACTAGAGGACTTCAAAAAGTCTTTAAGGAAGTAGGTTTAAAATTAGTATACCAAACTCAGTTCAACATTAAGAAATTATTAGGTGGTCCAAAGGACAAAATTGAAATATTAGAAAGAAGTGGAATATATGAAATTGGATGCATGGATTGTAACCCAAAAATATGTTGGGCAAACTAGAAGATCTATACAAACGAGATTCAAGGAGCACATAGCTCATTTAAAGTATGGTAGAACAGAAAAATCAAGTGTTGCCGAGCATGCTTTTGATAACAATCATAGAATAACAATTAGCAATTTAAAATTAATTCATAATATAACTGATAGGAGATTATTAGACGCATATGAAAGTATGGAAATTATTAAATGTAAGAATAGTTTAAATAGAGATAGAGGGCCTATTCCGTATAGTCCATTGTATTGGTTGATCAAGCGTGACTAGTGGGATTCCAGGATTGGTTCCTTTGGTTCCGCTTGATTAAGCAAACATTTAGTATAAAAGCGAGTTAGGTACAGTTTTAAATTTAGTTTTAATCATCTCCTGATGATGCTAACATGGTTAGCGAAACGCGCGTCGAGTGCAATAATTCTGTTTCGGTATTGTGGATAAAACTCCGTTTTAGTGCATGTTGCCGAAGGTTCCAAACCCCAACATAGGTAATAATAATAATAATAATAATAATAATTATTATTATTATTATTATTATTATTATTATTATTATTATTATTATTATTTTGCAATAACCAAAAAGCAAAAATACATTATACTATTTGATATTAAGACTAGTCTAAGAAATTAAATTGCAAAAAAGGAGCTGAAAACAATTAAAAATTGATCAAAGTTCAGCCCCCTTACTTTTTAAACTATAGGAATCCTGTCCAATTATGTAATTTGCTCAAAACTAATAGACTAATAAATACACAATAAAGTAATGTATACACACATCAAATATATACTCTCTACGGGACCGCAGGAAGATAAATAAAGAATAAATAGGAAAACAATTATTAGAGATAAGTTTTGTGAATCTTAGAGAATTATAATTTTAAAATAGTTTTATATATACGGGGTGGCTCAAAGAAGAATGGCACATCAAAATTGCTTTATAAATGATATTGCCTATTAAATTATTCAATTTATTATAAAATTTTTTATAAATAATTCGTATAGTATAACAAATGACTAAATTTATTTCTTTTGGAAATATTGACTTTTAAAAATTGATATTTTGAACGATTTAGAAGGCTCTAGAAACTAAACGGTTTGATTTGGAACAAAACGGCTTGCACTTTCCTATCTTAGTTTCTAATAACCCATCGTCTTTTGGTTTCGGTGCCATTTTTGCACTTTTCTGCTAATTCCGTATTAACCGGAAGTTAATGCTGAAAAACTAGGAGAAGATAGTTCAAGGTTCAAACTCTGTCCAAATCAAACCGTTTAGATTCTGGACCCTTCAAACTTTATCCAAAATGTCAATTTTCAGTAGTCAACATTTCGAAAACAATTTAATTTCGTCATATACAAGGTTCATATAATTTTTCGCAGTGAGTACTGAAAAATTAATAATTTGTAGTTTATGCCTCGTGAAAACAAATAAATTCTGGTATGCCATGCTTCTTTGGATAACGGTGTATATATAAGACATTTTTATAATTATATCCCTCTTACATTTGCATAGCTTATTTCAACGTGTCCTATTTATTATACTTAAATAATATAGAGATGTCCGTTCAAGTCTATTGCGCTGTTACGTCATATCATTCCATCTTTCTTTATGCAATGAACGTATGTACTAAATTGGTCCGTCAAATTGGAATCTTTGACATCGATTTGCGTCAATGTCAAAATATCAAACGAAAATAACAGATTTCATTCATTTATTGGTTTGTTGCTAGTTGGTTTGTGTTTTACGCTAATAATCGCTAATAAAAATTATTTTGAGATGCCCCACCGGTTCAGTGAGAAAGAGCAAGCTTTAATTTTAAAATTAGTGCATTATTTCACACGTGAAAAAGATGCTGGTAAGCCACTTTTACCCTGGAAAGCTGTGCACAATGTAAGTAATATTATATTTTATTTATTTGATAATACTAAAAAATGATATCTCTAGAAAAAAATTATTTTTGATGTGTAAACATCTTACGCGGCGATATGAGGACAAATCTCGGCAAATGAGACGGAAATGCGCAAACCAATTCTAGCCGCTAGGGCGGTATTTTATACAATTTTGCCATTTAAAATCGTTTTAAATGGATTTTAGACGATAAAAAAGCATATTTATATGCATATATAACCGTCAAAAGTATTATTTTTTAATTATTATATTCGCAGTGTATTTCGATCCATAGCACAGCTTATTTTTAATGGACGGTTGAATTTAAAATGAATTTTCGCTTTAAAATCCACGACAAATTTGTCCGAAGCCATTGCTATTGGCCTAAAAAAGATCCGAATTTTCGGATTTTTATACAATTTTGCCATTTAAAATCGTTTTTAAACGGATTTTAGACGATAAAAAGCATATTATTACTTTAAATTAAACAAACTGTCATAAGTATAATTCACATGCCCAGACGCTTAAAACAATATTGTCATAGCACTCTTCTAAAATTTGAAAAAGTTGGTTTTTGACTTTCCCAAATCAAAGGATATCGGCGCACGATTACTAGGTAAATAAGCTGTTGTATGTATGTTGATGTTATTCCTGGTGGCATTATATTTTCGTGTCGAAATTGTGCATTGAATTAATCCACTCCGAAGCTGACATAAGTAATGAGTATGTAAAATTGATAAAAACGGAACGTGCTCTTGAATAGAAAACAGGTACAGAGACATCTTTTGGCTAGTGTAAAAAATAACGTACGAGTCTATCTAAGAAGTACGGATCTTTTCTTTTGACGTCAGAAATTCTGACGTAACAGCGCAATAGCCTTGAATGGACTATATCTTCCTTCCATGCACTAATGGACAACACTTGCTTGTATTATGCTTAATAATAATTATAAATCTACTTTTATATTAGAGGGCAATAAAAATGATGAACCAAGCTAAAAAATATCATAATTCGTCCAAAACAAACAGAATTAGAAAATTGAAGCAATACCTACATTTATCTTAAATACCGAAATAAGGATAACATATCTTTATACTTATACCAATACTTACTAGATTAATTATCATTTATGTAATAATATATCTTCCCGGAATAAATCTCTAAGTTATAATTATTGGAATTGAGAAAGAACTTTCGCTTGTTGCTGGTAAATAGCCTTATTTTCTTGCTTATGTATATTACAAAGATATTGGTAATATGTAGCTATTTATTAAAAATCTGTTTCTAAAGCGCGTCAAACAACAGAGACATTTTTTATACTTTTACTAATAGAAATATACTTCCTACCTCCTATACCTGGTATAAGTAGGTAGTTCATTATGATCTATATAAATTTTAGTGCGTGAAAAAATATTATTAATAATATTTGTTACGTTGTGCCAGACACTAACCCAAGCAGTATACGTTTACGTATCATGTACTGATTTGACGATGGCTCAGATCAGATTTCTCGTGCCATTCTACGGCACCAAATTTAACCCTATCGAAGCCCCGAAGGCTAACCTTGGAATTAAAAATATCTCGAAAACCAAGTAAGAAGCATTAATCCTTCCTCCGACAGGTGAAATTGTTTCCTTATTTCTGACATGTGGGATGTATTAAAGCCCATATTAAAAGGCTGTCTAAAATTTTGTTTTCAAACTTTTAATTTTTTTTTTTATTTTTAAGGGATTTAACATATCGCTGAAGAAAAATTTATAACAAACCTTTTTTTTTATTAAAAAAATGGTACAGTTAAGAAAATAACATTCTTCTAATTATTAATTATTATAATGAGTATTAAACTTAAACTATTTAAAACTAAAAACTTTCTAATTCTACTCGTAATATATAACGAATAAAAAAATTTTTTTTCGTATCCGGATTCCAGTCTATTTAAGTTTTTCGGCCCAGTAACGGGCCACGTCGATCGCTTTATCATTGACCAACCATAAATCTTCGAGGGTGCAGGTTGTGGGGCATCCGGGGCGCATATTTGTAAACAGGAGACGCGTTATCCATTCGGCTAATTCCGCCAATGCCCGAATATCATTTCATATTTAGAAGACGAGTCCGCCCCCAAGACTTCCTGATACGTCTGCTGTTTACATAGCCTCTTAACCCAACAATTGAATAGTTTCTGGAGTTCTTCTTTGAAATTAAAATTCATAAAGGTTTTTACACTCCACTTGCAACCAAGTCTAAAGAAAATTGTTTAAAATTAAAACAAAAGTAATAATTAAATAGTAAAGTAGGTACCATAGTTATTATACGATTCACAATAATAATTAATGTATGTTTAATCATAAACCTAACTCGGAGTAGGTTTATGGTTTAATAAAATGCATTTGAAAGAAAATATATGTCATTACGCATGGAGTTGCCCTCTGGTAGGTATAGTTAAATATTGTGGGCTCGTTTTCGTTTTGGGTTAGTATAGACAAAACTAAATTCATACTCTGATGTTGATCGATCTGCTATATTTCTTTCTATATCAAGCGCTGAAACAAGCTAATAAAACAGAAGTAAGAAAATTTGTTGAGCAGTGTATAGCTCTTCGGCCTGATTCGGGTAGCAGCTGTCTACTTTTTTTATGGTATCTAATCTGGAACTGTATTACAATAAAGAAATTCTCTCAAAGGCCCAAGTTTCTTATAAAATCCGTAACTTGAGTAGAATAGCCTTGTTTAATAGAATTTCGTGTATCATCATCATCATTAAATGATATTAAACCACTTCGTAAGAGGCCTTTAAGGTCAACAAATAGAGGTCATTCTGCAGCCACACCTTACCATACTTACCGCATGGATGAAATGGAAGAAATCGGTGACGAGTATGAAAACTTTACGCACTGCATACCAACAAATACGGATGTAGGTATCTAATTTGTGGAAAAATAAATTTAAAGAGGATTTTGGTGAGCGTACTGGGTCTAATATGTTGCTCAAGTTGGAGGAAACATTGGCTTCTCATAAAGCCAAAACTGACGTATGCTATAAAATAATTACAGGATAATTATGCTGCAGCTCTTTGTACACCACTTATAAACGTGAGTTAAAGATATTATAAGCAAATGAAATTATGTTTGTCGATACATCCGGTAATTGTGATGTTTATGATCATAAAATATTTTTTTTTGTGGTACAAGGTGCGGCGGGAGCATTTTAGCTAATTGCCAAAAAAATTATCTATTTGATCTTGCATCTTGCAGTTGAATGATTGCTAGAAATAATGCCACCAAAAATTCGACCGACAGTTATCTTGACAAATTACGATTTAGGAGAGAGAAAAGTGCTATGAAAACATTGGCTAGAAGCAAAATTGCTCTTATGCATTTTTCATGTAAAGAAGGCGGTCTGGTCTGGTGATGGATTTTAACGGCGAAAAACGGAATACCACGAGATTTGTCACAAAAATATTACTCCCTATTTAAGGAAATTTTACATTCCAACATCGAATATGAGCTAAATGATGCCAAACGAAATTTCGCTGAAAACTGTGCTCATGAAATTTAAAGAAATATTTAGGCGATCTGCTCACTCGTGAACAAACTTGGTGTAACTGTACAGGGTGTCCCAAATTCGAGCCTCATCATTGGGATCTCGGAAACTAGAAGAGATATCAGGTCGGTTGAATGGAGGCAAAGTTGTGCAATTCGATGCTGATCAAAATGCCATCTTAAAAGTTTAAAAATTCCGAATACTTACGAAGATTTTTGGAAAAAACCGAATATTCGCGATTTCATTTAAAAAATTTTATGACTCTATTTGAATAGACATAACAAAATAAATTTTACATTCTCAATGCTACTTTTTTTGTTCTACAAGATGGTGTTATCAGATTTTCAAACCGACGTTTCGTCTTTGAGCTGCCATCATCAACTTTGTTTTTTTAAATACGACCCTGGATTTTTTATTACGGATTTTAAGAGCATCTAAAGTCCCAAAACCAATGATGTATCGCGAATATTCGTTTTTTTCTAAATATCTTCGGAAGTATTCGGAATTTTTTAACTTTTTTGATCCGCATCATATTGCGCAACTTTGCCTCCATTTAACAGACCTCGTATCTCTTCTAGTTTCCGAGATCCCAATGATGAGGCTCGAATTTGGGACACCCTGTACAAAACGCATTTGAAGTCAAGAGGAAGCGACATTAAAAATTATATGGAAGTGTTTAGATTACTCAAGGATATTCCTTCGGAGAGAGCCAAGACATTTAATCTAATTCAACTAAGCGACTATATAATTACAAGTTTTGAAAATTACTACAGGCAGCGTATATTGGATTTACTTTTTAATAGAGTCTCAAAAGCGGTTGCTACTAGGTATTTACCCAGATTGACAGATGGTTGTTGACCCAACCAGCATGGATTCGTTGGAATTTTCAGTAACGAGAGAAAGTAATGAAAATTGAAAATATAATGTGGGCCTTCAAGCTTGTATGTCTACATGTGCAGTGGGTTTTAATGGTAAACATTGTAAACATCAGGGTGCTGTTTTGCAGAAATACATTTTTTTAATCTCAATGAACATTCTCTCCTTTGAAGCCAAACTTCATCTTTATGAAGTCGCAACAGGGAATCGACCAAATAAATAAGTTTTTCTTCCTCTTCAAAAAGCCGACGATGAAAACAGTAAACCTGGAAGCTGCGAGAAGGAAAACATTCCAGGGCCGCCGGAGTTAATGGAATCCGAGGAATGAGTACAGGAATATGTTGAGACTAGCAATATTTCTTCGACCGAACTTGTGAAAGAAAAGTGGACGGAGCATTTTGCCAACTTGTTTTAAAGAAGTTTGAAGAAGACCCCGATAATTTCCCTCCAGCTGTGGAAGCATACTTGGAGAACTTAAAAAAATATGCCTGTTTCCAAACATCCCTTCTGTCTGGGTTTCATACGGCATCTAAGTATAAGGGGATTGCACGAAGGAGTAACTCTATAAATAAATGTCGCAGAAGGGGCAAAAAATTCCTGTGCAGCCAACATCGGTTAGACGCCGAAAAATTTCATTACATGTTCGGTGGTTTCATGTGGCAACAGAAAGCCAAAAGCAGAAAGATTGCCATCGAATTAAAAAAAAAACAAAAAGTGCCCCAGTCATTACAACAATGTGTTAATAAAAATGTTGCCGTGGGCGCTAACAAATTTAGGAAAAAATGTATTGTTGCAATAGCATGGAAAGGGTTAATATTAATTTTAGTGTTGCCCAAAAGATGGTCGAAACATTGTTGTTTTTTAATGTTTTATTTATTTAATTACAGACTTAGTCGGGCGCGTAGACTTGTGGAATGTGCCTTCGGCTTCCTAAGCAACAAATGGAGAGTTTTCCATACAAGTATGACAATACCACCAGATTTTGCTGTAAAAGTTACAAAGGCGGCGTGTGTGTTACATAATTTTGTTCGTTCAAGGGATGAGTATAAATTCGAAGATACTTTAACACACTATTTTGTGATATACCATATGAAACACCACGTTGTAGAGCAACTAATAATGACAGGCACGTTAGGGATAACTTTGCACAGTACTTCGTAACTCCACCTGGTGAAATCACATGGCAGTACAACAAGCGATTTATTACTGGCGATGACTAAATATAATTTGTGTACTTACTTTTATTTGTTTTCCCGTCACTTAATGTATCCCAATTTGGAATTAAAATTTTATTTATTTCCAGCTAAGCTAAGACTTTTTTTTCTCTGTCGTGATACTCTTCCCAGGTTTTGTTCCATATACAGGGACGACTTTCTACACATAAAATGAGGTTTTCTGTATCAGTCATCACAATAGGTTACAACAGGATTAGTCTTCTCGCACGCACAACCGCTGCTCTGCCGTCCTTATTTGAAAAGCCGTATGTGCAAAAAATTAAAAATTGAAATTTTGCGATTTAGGTATTACTAGTGAGTTAACTTACCCGTCTACACAATGCAAAAGCCGTATCTGGTTATTAGTTGTCATAAATTGAGAAAAACATTTTGCCGTATGTGCAAAATCAAAGGCTTTCCTCAGTCAAAAAGCGGCATGTGCGCGGTCCATAATAATAAAGCGGTATGTGTCAAAGCGTCGGACGTACTTACCGCGTTTTAAATAAGCACGCTGCATTTGCCGCACTTTAATCGAGAATTCGGCTTATTTGCATTTAGAATCTATTGCGAAAGGTGCTTTGCATTAACTTGTTTTGTTTTTGTTTTGATTTGCAAGTGAAGTGTGTGTTGTTATCTAGATATTTTGTGTTCTCAGCTATAATAATAAAACTGTTTAGATCAATATGGCTTCGAATAGAACCAAATTAATACTTTCAAGGTGTCCTAAAAATACCGATAATATAAACTTATTACAAGACCATCATGGCGATAGTGTATTATATATGAACAAGTAAGTAATTTTATTCAATTTTGTTGTCTTTGGCAGTGTTATTTATAACGCCAAGGGGCTAATTTAGTCCTAACTTAATTAGATTTATTAAGTCCAGTGGCGTCTCGAGTGGCACCTGAACGAATATTTTTCGGAAAAAATGTACGCCACTAACTTCTAATGGTTTTGTAGGATAAACATGGAAGTTGCTGATGCAAATTCTGAAGGTAGTCAAGGTATCGCGAACCAATCACCGGTATTACATGAACTACAAGCTATTAAATTTCCATATTATGGTAATGCACAGAATGCTGGATTTGTCAAGCTCAACTTACCATGTACAATCACAAACGACAAAGTATTAGGTTGGCTTGAAAATACAATTATTGAAAAGACTATGTCTGAAACGGATTCCCAAAGCCAGCCTGCTGAAACTACAAAAGCTGACGCAAATTTAGTTATGAAATCATCCTTAAACTCGGATTTAGATGAAGTTGGCTACGTTCAAGGTAAAAGAGTAGGATTTTCAATTTTGTTTAACCGATGCTAACAGCAAAATTCTATTAATTTTAGAAATTTTGGGCCAAACCTTTGAAGTGCCTGAACATAGCATTGATAACAATAATAGTAATTCAGATATAGGCAGTGACATTCCTTTAGCGCAGTTACTAAGAGGCGTGAAGAAAAATGAAGAAAATTTAGACAAAGAAGGTAAAAATTAATAAAA
>MU184743.1:23397-71635 GCA_016904865.1 Pissodes strobi
CCTTGTCAAGACATAAGCGAAACTTTTATGAAGAATAGTTTTTTTTTTCATTTGGGCCTTTCCTTTTTGTTAATTGAGTGGTATATAAAAAATTGTAAAAAACCCATCAGCCATTTGATATTTAGATCTATTATAGTAAATGAGCTTATAGGTTCTTATTCATCAGTAAAAAAAGAGGTTATCAGCCGATGAAGGGCTTTGCAAAAAAAAATGTTCCGATATATTGACTGTTCAAAATACAACACGATTGTCAAATGTCGGCATTCATATGCCAGAAATTATCAAATCCTACCGAAGCTGTGCGAAGTGTAGTACAAAATCTAAAGAAAAAAGGAGCAACATTTTGTGCCCTGCTTGCAATGTTGCTCTTTGTAAAGGTTGCTTTAGCGACTTCCATAAAATCAATTAAAAACATGTCAGAATAATTTTTTCTATCCTAGAAGAAAAAATGTGTTAACGTTAGTACGTTTTTTCCAGTTTTCTATTAAACTTTTATGTATAACGTTTTTTTTCTCATCATAATAACCTTTTATTCCAAGTAAGAATAAAATTTATTTTCTACACATTGGAATTGATGTATTTGTTAGAATGTGTTTAGGATTACGTTTCTTTCTTAATTAGTAGTCAATTACTTTTCAGTTATGTAAGTTGTAAATAGTTTTTACTAAAATTTACATTATTTTCTGGAAAAAGTTAAAGGTGGGAAAATTTCATCCCAGAAATCTCGAAAATGAGAGGTAACCCTTAAGGTCCTCTGGGGCATTATACTCCCAGCAATTTTTTGCAAATAACTCAGCTATAGAAATATGTAGAGCGCTGAAACACATAGCTTTCTGCTTGTATTGAACCCATCTTTTAAGATATATAAGCGTATTGAAATTAAAAAAAAGGTCGTTTGTCACTTAAAGGGTTAATACAAAGGCCGATCCATAGTCAGCTGGTTTTAAAAGTTTTTCTTGTGGTGATGTCCACATTAAGCAGTGCGCATGCATTTTTTATATATTTCTATTGCTTGTTCTTTTTGGTTGCTTTTTCGGGAAATTGGTTACAAAAAGCTGCTTTATTCATTATATTTAAAAATCTAACAAATAACTTTTGATGATTGCCTGGATAATAATTTCAAAAATATCATTGAGGTTATTATTAATTTGCATATTTTACATAAAATGGAAAATGAAATGAGCATCATTGTCACTTTAGCCACAGCAAAACTTGTTTTGACTTTTGTGGACATATCATGTAACTTGAGGGAAAATGTAGATTGAGTTTAAAATTCATGAAATAAAATCACAACCATCATGCTTATATAAGCAGGTACCAGTTCCGAGAGTTCATTATATCCTTATTATTAAAATGACAGTGTTTGTTTACATCTTGGATGTCGCAATTTTAAATATATTTAATTAATCCTTTTATTATTAACAGAAAAACTATATTCTTAATAAATCGAGTAATTAAAACCCTATGCCGCCTTATATAAAAAAAAAACTAATAGAAACTAGCAATTGTCGACGACCGGGAAATCCATTTTCTTTGTACTTTTTCCTTCCCTGCACCATCGCCAAAGTTTAATTGCATTTCTCAATTCAATCGATGCACTTTTAGAATTAATATTAGCAGTATTACTAAAACGCAACAGTTTAAAGTTAACTGCGTTTTTCTGCAATGCGACATTTTTTTTGATCTATATTTTTTTAATTGAAGAACAATTTATTTATTTATGTCAAATAACCATGGTTTTCAAATAAATTATTTTATAATTATCTGGCTCATTGTTTGCAACATTGCAACGTTAGTTATAAGCTATTTGGTTGCAACACGTTTTTCCTCTTGAAGTCAAAAGTAAAGATTTTTAATTAAAAGGAAAACTAGCCCGAGAGAGTCGTATTGCAAATGCCCGGCCCCGGTAGTGGGGTCATTAGAGCGCCACCAGTTCTGTCCAACTAAACTGAAAAAGCTCAGCTGGTGTTGTGCAGGGTGGCTAGGCCCATGTATTAAATCAACTAACTCAACCTTAACTTAATAAGAAAACAAGAGAACACAATCTAAAATTTAAGGAACAATATATTTGCTACTAAGTATTTTTTTAACACAGCAACAATTTATCTGGAGTAAAATGGCAAGTTAAAGACAAAAGAATGTAAAATGACTATTAAATTTAACTAATGATTTGTACAATATGGTGATTGTACGGAGACCAATTCTGTTGTTAATACTCGGTACTGTATGCCTTACAACTAAATGCACTAAACACTACAAACCGAAGTGATAACATTGATGTTAACTAAGCTAATTACATCTAGGTATGCGTACGCTAATAGCTGCACCGATTTTAAATGTAGCAATAATAATATGTAGCAATGAACGGCCACAATAATTAAATCAAATGACGATAAATTAATAAAAGGAATAAAATTAGAATAAAACTATTGAAAGTTTGGCTGTCGATGCTTGACTTATATTATAAAGGAGAGAAAGTTCAGAGCGGTTATATTACTCGATAAATGAATGAAAAGAATAAAATTATTGAAACTATATTAAAGCCTGTCAATGCTTGATTTATATTAAAAAGAGAGAAATTAAGAACGATTACGTCAAGCGGTCAGAAAAATAAATGAATAATGAAACTTGGCTGTTTTAAGGCACCATCTATAGTGCCAAATTCATTATAATTAATCACAAAAATAAAAAAAAAAACAAGAGATAATAATTAAGACAAATGCTTTAGTACAATACCACTTAGATCCGGTCGACCTCTGGCGCCGGGCACCTGTTGGTACCGCTAGGGCACTGGCCCTGAGGACGAAACAAGTAGAGGACTCGCCAATTCAATTGGCTCTAGTGTAGTCTGGGGCTAGAAGTGGCCCGGAAATTGAACTGTGGCCCGCTAATTAAAGTTGTGGCCCTGTAATTGGAATGTGGCCCGCTAATTGAGGTAGTAGCCTGGTATTCGAAAGTTGTAGGCCTAGTAGAAAAACCTGCTTCTAGCCTGCTAGTAAAACTCTCGTTAGTGTGTGAGGTTTACGGGAAATTCGACGGTCTCGGTCTTATACGACTAACGTGGGAAGCCTCTAGCACAGTATTTAGATCCCGAAAAATCGGTCGTGTCAAAACACAAAGAGCAACCGCAATATATCCCTAATGAATGGGTGGAATTAAATCACAAAACTAAATGAGGAGTCTCTGACTGCACTCAAACAGAAAGCTTCTCTTCTCGCCGAACGGTCTAACTAGAAGAACTCTCGATTCGTTTCCTTCAATTTGCCTTTTTCCTTCTACGAGATTAAAAAAACTACGTCAGAACAGCAAGAAATAGTAATGGGCTGAAATATGCCAAGTGATTTCGATACAAGGAATAATTCTAAGATAATAAACGACTTAGTTCTCGTTTATTATGATGGTAAACGACGGCGGAAGCCACAATTAATGAGCTAAAATTAAATTTTTCAAGAAATACTAGGAAATACTCCTACGAAAATGATAAACCTCTAAAAATCTAAATCGAGAGCGACAATCACGGGAGGATAGCCCATCCCTATTACTCGGAACGAACAACCGAACATTACAAAAACTGCAGCCTTCCGTGTGAAGAGATAAATATAAAAAGCAGAGGTCCCAAAACGATCTAACGTTCTCATAAATGATCCGCCGGTGATTGGAGTCCGGCAACCAAGGGGTTCCAAAAAGTTATGAAATATTCAAACCGACAATAAAATGTGAATCGACGAGTCTAATGCAGCGTAAAGGCGGGTTTTATTAACAGAATTCTTAAAAATAAAAATTGGTTCGCTGGCCGTTCTACGGTAATGTAATATAAATCAAGCCAAGCTATCCTAATAACAATGTGCTTCGCTTATCAACTAAAATAAATATAGTCACAACGTGCTATAAATGCTAATACAAATATGTCGTTAACCCATACTTAGAATAGAGTTAATTTACATTAAGAAAGGCGGCAATTTCAAGCGTATTGTCAGCAAATCGAATCAATAAATTTAGAATTAATAAACCGATGAGTGCAAAATACAGCACCTTTTTTTTCTAAATGCATTAGGCCTGAATAATTTAAAACGCTTTCTACAAATGAATCACAATCAAATTTTCCGAGAACTAAACAGAAGCTAATACAAGTATAGCTAATTATGAACTAACATAACAAGATATGAAGATACTAGCAATACCGGAAATAGAGGATATCATTGTAACGATAGTTGTAAAAATGTTTAAATTCCTGCTCATTGACACACCAATTCAAGTAACAATACACAAACTTGGACAGTCTCGAATCCTAAGAGATAGGACTATGTACTCCTAGTAAGTGCATTAACTTCTGCAGTACTCTGCAGAAGTTAACGCAGGCCTTGGACGTAATAAAATACACAAACAGGGAGCGCTCCTAGTTCTAAGACTATAAGTCCATGCTAATGGGGAGTGTAAATAAAGGATTTAGAGAAAACGAGAAATAATGATCTAATTCATGCTATACAAAACGGCACTGATTGAGCGGAACTTCCTACAAATGAAGGTTACCAGAAATGACAACGATACTCATAATAAGTACGAAAGTTCTACACATCTGTTTCACCCAAATTGCAGCCAACAGCTAATCGAGAACCGTGAAAATCAACATCTTCGCACACACACCTCTCCTCGAGTACCATAGTGTCTCCGTTTAGTGTGTTTGCCACTGCCATAAAAAAACATCAAGAATATGGACCAGCTAAAAACCGTGACAGAAATTAAAGAACCCTTTGCCGAAGCTACCGGAGACACAAATTGCGAATGTAAGGGCTTCGGACCTGTATTTGGAAACAAATAAAATGCAACACCCATCATGGACAACACAATTGCAAATAAGCTCATCGGGATTGGAGAAAACCAAAATGGTTGGTCGTAGTGTAGGATCGAGGAAAGGCAAAGAGAATCTAGATACGTTAAGAGTTGAGGATCTCGGCATGTTAAGGATGATTGAAAAGGCCCAAACTGACAGCACTTGTGCTTGAAATGTAGACAATAAGAGCATGAAGCCCACCAATATAAAAATAAACCATTTTGCATATACTGTCATAAGAAAGGCCACATATCCGGTACCCTAACGTGTCAAGAAAAGCTTGGACACAAAGTATCGCCGTTTATATTTATATTTTGGAAAATCACTTTTGAGTATTACAAAGCGGAATGTTATGAAATCGGATTTCAAATAGAACAGCCATAGCAGGCAAATAGATACACGCTTTTGTTATTCGACGCAATTTATTTTAAATGAGTCTTAAAATAAAACGCTGTTCGTCAAATAAGTCAGCAAAATATAACTACTGGGAGATATTTAATAAGTCCAAAAAGCACAAAGCACTAATGGGCTTGGTACTTGCTTCATATAAAAAGATAAATATATATGTCTCCAGAATAAGGTAATAATCGCTTCCTTTTCATTTATATTTTCGTTCTGTAAAGGAGTTTAAGAAACGTAGAAATGGAAAAACATTTTATTTTATAACGAATTTTATGATGAAGAGCCCGAAATTCGGTCGATATAACGCAGTTTGAAATTAAATAGTTATATGAATACTCCGTCCTTGAAGCAGGATTTGCTGGTGAGATCTTGGTGCTGTTAGTAATGTGATATATTTTGAAAAGAAAACAAAACGTAAAATAAAGCTACCTGTTTTGGTCTAATTTACTATAAACTGTCCGATGAGAATGAGACTATTGTAATCGTGTTACATATCAATTTAATATGAAAACATGTAACAGATAGAGGTCAAATTAAGTCAGTTATTTCACCTTTAATCCTACATCTATTATTCTAGTCCGTCAACTTAAATATAATACTACTTACTCGTTTAGATACCTGCATGGTTGTCGTATGACGCTAGCCTTTTATCGAGGTTGTCCAGGGAAAATTGAGAGTTCGGTAGTCGTATACGTAACGTGATTTTCTCGGATCGATCGGGTTTATGAACATTTTCACTGGCTTGGCACGTAATCAATCAATAAAGCGTACTGTATCCTGACCATCGATACCGAGAAAACATTCACAGTTATAGGCATTTATAGCAGTGCATTTCAACACATTCAATAATTCTCTAACCTTCCCGAATAATCACCTTCTCGGTGATAATATACATCAAATCAGTCTCATGGATGTCAGAAATATTGGATTCGGAATTTGTCGGTTATTTTCCGGGATTTGTTTCAATATTTAATAGGAAAAGTTAAAATTCAGTCAATGTTTATTTCTGATATAACCTTCAAACGTCAGATGAAACAGCCACAGCTGACTTGACAATAATTAATGATACAATGACGGGGGACAATAATTATTGGTAGCCTTTTGAGGGATACCCTTGGAATGTTGCCAGATGTACATGTTTCTCTAGCGATCCTCGTGCGCTTTTGATGTGTTGGAGGACCAAGCCAACAATAAATAACAGATTAATCAATTTGATATTAAACGACTGTCTTTTTCGCTTTCGCTTGATGGACGCAGGCAAGATGTTTAAGTGGTTGCGTTGTGTTCCCTAAATATGGCAACACCGGCCGGGTTGTGTCGTAGCTGGTCCCAACCGAGACGCAGGCTCTTGGCTAAAGGTGCATTTAGGCCTGAATTATTGCGCCGCGGATTTATTTTTTTAGCAGTTTTGATGTCAAGAGTTTAAAATGGCCGCGGGCCAGAATTAAGTAGTTTCTGTTTGTTTGGTCATTGTGGATAATGGTTTTATCGTCGGTTTTCTTTGTCCTGCCAGCATTACATAATATCATATAGCCTTAGATACGTTTTACTGCATATTGAATATGTTATTAAATTTGGTGGCAACCATCTTGTTGTACTTCACGTGTGTCGCAGGACAATGTAAAGCTGGCCTATTGGTCGAATTTTTTCAGGCCATTAAACATTGAGCTTGGCGTTCTAGGTGGACGATCTTGACTTGACCTCGTTCTCTTTCTGGGTAAACCCTCCAAAGAGGAGGTAGTGCGTAAGCCTGATTAAAAGTTTAAGGATTCTAATTTGCCCTTACGGGGATAATCTTATTTCGGACTAGAGAAGTTAGCAGTTACCGGTTTGGTGGAATTAATTAATTGACTGGATTTGTTGGACTTTGGTCTGAAGTCAAAATTTCTTTTGGTAATTGGCCACATGCGAAGGATTCCGGAACAGAATACGCTGCGCCGTTTCCTTCCTCAAGGGGTACCTGTAGGAGAGAGCCTTGCTCCCATTGGTCATCACCATCAAAAACCCTAGGGAGCTAGGTAAATAAATATATATATCTTACATTTTGTACATACTCATTTATTTTCTGTACAGGGGGATTTCTTTACTCATGGGGTAAATCACTAAATTATAGTTTTCTAACGGTTCTCAGAGGGGATTGAATGTACTGCACAATACTGCCATATATAAAGTGTTATTTTTGAATTATAATCAAAATTTATTAATTCATGCACTTATTATATCATGCAATATCATCGAACTTATGATAACTTGGGCCTGGAACAGGCATAACATAACTTTATTATATTTATTACTTTTACAAGAAATCATATTCAGAAGAAATGAAGCGTATTGAATAGTGATTCATGATACCGTCCTCGGTATCATGTTGCAGTCGATCACTCATAGTTGATTCATTTGTCTTTATGGGAACTCGTATTGTATAATAGGATATAGTTTGAATACTGGTTGTATACAATTTTTAATAAATTTCGTTCTACTTTGAATTTTGCTTACAAGAACTGTTAGAGTATTACATCAGCTCAGTGAATGATTTAATATCAATTGCATAAATGCGCAAGGTCGGTTCTTGCCTAGGGGTTTAATTGTTAAAAGAGCAAATTAAAGTAAAACAGCGGATATTGTTCAGTTTTCTTTAGGGCTTTTTATGATGCCAATCACCTATATGTTGATATGGTATTGGCTATATTTATAGCCTTCGCTATTTTGTCACGATGGCTAAATTTCTATGGGGGGTCTTATTATTTTTTTTAAATACTCTTTGTGTGAAGAGTGTTCTAAAAGAGGAGGCTGTCTAAAATTGCAGAGGGAGAGTGCTTACTTAGAGCTTCTTCTCTTTTAGTTTTTTATTTGGAGCAAGTTTTTTATTTGAAGCGAGTTTTATTTGAACCGAGTTTTTATTTGGAGCAAGTTTTATTTGGAGCGAGTTTTATTTGGAGCGAGATTAAGTAGCTAACCAAGTAGCAGTACGGCTGATTGTTCTTTTGATATCGGCTACAGCCGGAGTTACTGACTGTCCAGGTGGGCATTACCTTAAATTGCCACTGAGAGTTTATGGGTCCCAAGGCGCTTAGAAGCAGCCTACGTGCAGAAGGCTCGATGTGATATCGACGGAGACAAGAAAAGATAAGTTTAGGTTACGCTTCTAATCTTTCTACATAATGTTATTGACGTGTTATTAGTATTTTCAGCGTGGTATTAGATTGCGTATTTTACTTCTTTCTGCGTGGTGTTGATATAACTATTTTTGGAATTGTTTAGGTGTAAGCATAGCTTACCGATGCTAATTTAAATCAGCATACCTCTAGTAGAGATACTATTTACTAGTGTGATTCAATTAATTCTCATAGTTTTTTTTATATTATATTTCCTTATTCTTACAATTTGATTTATATTGTGGTAAAAGATTAGCATTGTCGTTCTGGTTTATTGACTATCTGGTTATAATAATTTTACATAATACCGTTATATAAACTGAATCATTAAGGTTTCTTTATATACAACTGCGACACGTATACCATGCTAAACGCGCACAAGATTTAGTAGCAGTATTATCCTGATGGCTCTTATTGCTAGTATGATGAAACCATAGATATCTTATGCATATTGCGTTTATAATTAATTTCTTGAAATTTTGATCTTTCGTAATCATTTGGTATATTACATTGTTGATTCCGTTATAGCTAAACGTGCCTAACAATTGTTCGATCATTCTTTTATCTATTTCACATCCTTTATAATTCAACTTAATTAAAATTACAGTCTGTATGTATACACAACTGAACTACTTCTATAATTGTGAGCATATATAACTTATTATTATTTGTTTCCAATTAAGCTTTTACATTTTTTTTTTGTATTTATATCATTCTCACCAGTCAAACCTAACGAGCGCCCAATAAACTGAAACCTCCTTGAACGTACCGTCTTTTATTTGCTCTGAAATACCTTAACCAAAAAAGTGTAGTTAATAGTCATTTGATTTTGAATTGCCCTTAAGGATTCTTAAGACCGAGGATCTTCTAGTTTGGATCTGCGGATTTAGTTATTTCAAGCTGGTGGCGCCCTGGTCAAGAGTAAATAATTGACCCACTCCCACGCTGACGAGCACTAGAGTACATCTTGCGCTGGCCGCATCCTTAAGGGTAGGTAACAACTTATTTAGTTTATATTGCTAACCCATTTAAAAGGGTTTTCCGCGCAACAATCGTACATACGGTTTGGATGTGGCTAAACTATTATGCAAAGAAGCAGCTTTTGTCATTGATTGCGGCCTGTTTGCCCATTTCCCGAAACAAGTTGGTATCTGATATGTAATCATAATTATTTCTAGTTGGAAAATTAGTAAGTGTTTGTCGAATAACTACATCTCATTACAATTTTAATATGTGTAAATGAAAACAAGAACCGTAAAGTTCTGACGAAAAGGCTTCATTTGAAAAAAATCAATGTTTAAAAAGCTTGCTGAAGACCGAAATGAAGGACGTAGCATTATATACACTAATAAAATATATATACACATTAGCCACACTCAAAAAATCTAAAGGATTTAAGAAGCCCATATCAAAAAGGCAATAGCTGATAATACTTAGTGCTGAGGGTGAAATCGGGTTGATTAGTTACGAGTTACTTATGATAAAATCCGTTATATATCAATAAATAATACGCAATACAATTGGGAAGCTGTAATTATGCTGGTAGACATCGGCTACGGTAACATTCAAGAACCCAATTTTTTATCCATCTAAAAGTTTTAAATGATATATTAATATATAATTTTATAAAGCATAATATTTTTTTTTTCACACTAAAATGGGCGACTAAAATGAAGACATGAATCATCAAAGCTATGAAATTGGCGCATAAGTAAAAATTATTGCCGAACTTGCCATCATAGATGATACTTCATTGCATAGTGCTACTTTCGAAAAAAACTTAATATTGGGAAGCAAGAAAAACTAAATTATTAGATAGCTAAATCAAAAAGTGTAACTGCAGACCAAAAGTAACAATCCCAGAATTACACAATCAAATAAAAAATAATAAATATCGACTTTCAACGAAATACAAGATGTATAAAATGTTAGAGGTACACGGCCATCGTGTCTCAGGATTACCACCTTACCACACAGAGCTAAACACGATTGAAGAAATAAAGGCACCAGTTAAAAAATTGGTAGCTAATAGAGATACTACCTTCAAAGAAGATGATGTTGGAGCATTTCATTTTTAAATGAATACAGGGGCATCCCATGAAAGTGATAGTAATTCAGGTGCAAATTTAGATCTTCCACGTTTTCCTCTGTCTCAGAAACGTTTAAAGTATAAATTTCATTTTAATACATGCGACTAAATAATATTCAAATGTCCTTTCCACAAAATTTGTATTCGATTTTGATTTTCAAATTTGTATGGTTGCCACTAATGTATCGATTATATTAAAGTTTCAGCTTTTCATGCTGCTAAAACGTGTAATATGTTATATTTGTTATTGGTTATAAATTGAGTTTACCATAACTGGTCCAGGGTTCAATTAATTATTACTCGCCTTATTTATGTATCAAATTAATTAAGTTTAGCGTAGTTGATTACTTATGTTTGCTTTTGCAGAATATCATCTAAAACAGTGTTGTTTACCTGGCTTGTCGGGTCTATATTGTTTAGCAAAGACCTTTTACCCACGCCAATTTAAGTCTACGTTCCTTGTTATTTAGTGAAATGTATTACGTGTAACAAAATAAAGAACCCCATACAGCACGTCCAATTCAAATTACATATGATGCATATGATACAAATAACTATACCGGGTGGTGCATCGAGGTTGGCAACATAGGAAATCCCATGCACATTTTAAACTGGTTAAATATTTGCTCCCCTGTTGACTTTAGAGCAAAGTTGTAAGGAGACTTTTTCAAGGTCTTTGTATGGTAAATACAGATGCGAAATTTGAACAATTTTGGACAAGCCGAACTTAACTTATTTAAATAAAATTGCAGCTAATTTTTTATTAAAATTCAACAGGTAATAGTGCAGACACCAGCATTAATTAAACTTGTCAACCTATGATTTGTCACTGTCAAAAGTAATTTGAAAGTAAACTACCGTTTGCAAATTTTATTTGACTTTGACAAATCATAGGTTGACTAGTTTAATTAATGCTGGTGTTTACAGTATTACCTGTTGAATTTTAATGAAAAATTAGCTGCAATTTTATTTAAATAAGTTAAGATCGACTTGACCAAAATTGTTCAAATTCCGCATGTGTATTTACCATACAGAGACCTTGAAAAAGCCTCCTTACAACTTTGCTCTAAAGTCAACAGGAGAGCAAATATTTGGGCAGTTTAAAATTTGCATGGGAATTCCTATGTTTCCAATCACGATGCACCACCCGGTATATACACTCTTAAGTCCTGTCTTGTCGTGTCTATATTCAAGCATGGAACAGTGCGCGCGCAAAGCGTCAGCCTGAGGATACCGACCAATCCGACCATGAGTATCTCATGTGCCTTTTTTCCTCTATAGGAGTGGAAGAGCAGACATGTTTATTTCATCATCTGGGAAGCTCCGGAAGTGTTTGTGTGTCTTTGTAGCAGATTATAAGGTATAGTAGGAATTGTTTAATACTTTATTACTCCTAGGTATCAATATTGGGGTACAATGTTTAATAATATTGTATATTATTAATAATGCCTATAAGTTGTGCATATATATTGTATACATATGCACCTAAAATTCTTAACATTTTTTTTACTTCTAATTGTTGATCTAGTACTGAGGTACACATATGAAATACACCTATATTTATATTGGTAGAATTATGTGATATAATGCTTAATAATTTTGTACCGTATGCACTCAGGATTCTGAACATTTTTATATAACGTAAAGAAGGATCATTAGAATGTTGAAATTTGACGTCCGTACATGATGCCTACAAGGTTTAAGTCATATGTACTATGTGTGATGCTTTATGTAATATTTTATTTATTTATTTTATTTATTTATTTATTATCCTTTATTGCCAACAAAGTCATGTACCAATATGACAAAGCAACGTCTAAGAGAAAAAGAAGGTGAAAGCAACGCAATAAAAAGTGTCGACTTATACCTATACCTGAGTATAAACAATATAAAAACAAAATAATAAAACAGTAAAAATTCAAAAGATAGGATACAATGTACCTACTGCATACACCACGTAAAAGTGCGATATACACACATGATACAAAGAACTATATATACACTCTTTAGTTGTGTCTTGTCGCATCTACATTCTACCATTCAAGCACGGACCAGTGCGCGCGCAAGCGTCAGCGTGAGCATACCGGGCATGTGTATCTCATGTATCTTCTTTCCTCTATAAGAGTAATAAGAGTGGGGCAGTACATCCACATCATATAGCAGCCATTTTTGTTTTATCATTTGGGAAGACGCGGAGGTGTGTGTGTGTCTCTGTGCACTTTGAAACGGATTATAAGGTATAGTAAGAATTGATAAATACTTTATCACTCCTAGGTACTATTAATATTGGTGCTACAATGTTTAATAGTATTTATAACCCAAACTAACCCTATGCACCTAAGATTCTTAACATATTTATACAAAGTAAAGATGGATCATTGTAATGTTATTGAAATTTAACGTCCGTATAGGTCCCTACATGATGCTTACAATGGTTTAATGTAATTTGTTGGATTTCTACCTAACATTTTTATGTACCTACAATAACGTAAAGTTAATTGGGTCGTTAGAATTTTGAAATTTAACGTTCGTACAGGATGCTGACAAAGTTTAAATCATTAGTGTAGTGATTATGACTTTAAGTAAAATTTTGTGTATACACCACATAAAAGAAATAATACAGTGTAATAACATACACTCTGCAGTTGTGTGTTGTCGTTGCTACATTCGAGGGAGATGGAACAATGCCAGCGCAGAACGTTAGCATGCTGGTCATTTGTATCTCATGTGTTAGCAGGTAGTAGTCATTTTACCAAGCTCTGGGGTGGTATGCACTTTCTTATTGTAGAATAGGCGGTCATGGAAATCCAGTAACGATTAGTTTTTGATACAAAAATTTTCAACGCCCTTTGATGCATGTCAATTTAAGGTTAACTTTTTTTCTCAAACCGTAACTACCCAATTTAATTATTTTTAAAACAATTTAAATCAATAAAGTGTTAAAAATATTACTGCTATGTTTTAAAGTTTTTTCTGAAGACTAACGGTAGAAATATATCACGGAAATAGCAAACCAGTCTTGTTCTTTATTTTTGTCTAATTTTGTAAAGGAAATCGTGGAACTCGTAAATAATGGAATTATAGATTTAGGAATTACATAAAAAATCATAATGGATGCTTACATTTGCGATGCACCGGCCGCAGCACCGGCTCGTTCATATATAGCTCAAAGGCCACACTGGATGCTGTAGGAAATGCACAATCAAAGGTCGTGTAATGTTCGTATAATGTTCTCCACATTATACGAACGTTCTGCACATTTACTTTTATTAAATTAGAAAGTGAACATCCTTCAGAGTATTTACAGTTACAATCATAACAATTGATCTTTTGTGCATGCTCAACTTATAGGTACTTTTTTGTATTATTGCAGTGACTTTATAAAAGACGCTTGTCCAATATCGAATTTGTCAAATTTGAGCTCCAAAACGACGTGGCGGTCTGCGAATGGTTACGACAAGCAACCAACCGACTGGAGGAAATGAAGGAAAAAACGAAGAATGGCTGAAAAGAGAGCTGCTGAGCTGCAACAAAGACTGGCAATGTATAGCATAAGATATATTTGCGTTTTTACTATGTTATTTGAATATTTTCAATACATTTTAATATTCTTGTAAAAGTTCTGTCATTTTCTAGTGTTTTCCTGCTTCTGCTTTCTGTTGCACCAATTGATAGCGTTCCGTAGTAGTAACAATATAAAGTGAGCGGCAAAAATATGGAACAAATTCGTTTAAAAATCAGGTATTTATTTTTTTAGAAAAATGCTCCAACACGTCCACTATGATTTTTTGTTCTGCTTTTTTGCTCTAAAAAGAAATTATGCAGGTTGTGTCAAAAAGCAGATTTGACATCAAACTTAATTTATCTTTAAATGGAACACTATTGCTTAAAATCCAATTGTAAATTTTTCGTCAAATTCTACGCATAAATCATGTAGCATGAACCTATACTCCATATCTAACTGTTTTGGAGATATTGAAGTTGCTATCAATCGATAGGTTATTAAAAATTAAGACAGGAAAGTGCTACAGTATGCTACGTAAATTATGCATAGAATTTGACGCAGAATTCAAAATTGGATTTTAAAAAATGGTGTTTCATTTTAAAAAAATTATTTTGACATCACTTTTTAACACACCCTGTATATTTTCATTTTAATGCAAAAAAAACGAAACAAAAATTATAATTGACGTGATCGAGCATTTTTCTAAAAAGTCAATGTCTGATTTTTAAATGAATTTGTTCTATATTTTAGCCGCTCTTTGTAAGTCACTTTTCTTCAGATAGATTCTTCTGGAAAATAAAAGTTTCGCTGCCCGCTCTTTCGTCCTCAAAAAACCATAATATTAATTATTTTTTTAAAATACCTGTTTTGAGAACGAATAAAGGTCAGGCGGCAAAACTTTTATTTTCCTGAAGTAGCTCATGAAAAATTGGTTTGTTTGGCAGGGCGTATACGTGGGGCGACGGAGCTACATATACACGGAATAGTATATTTACGTTCAAATTGAGAAGGACAAATGCCATGTGTAAGCAGAGTTTAAGCATAATACACACTCACTGTGCACCCGATAACACACTGTGGATCACTTAAGATACACGGAATAGTATATTTGCGTTCAAATTGAGAGGGACAAATGCCATTTGTAAGCAGAGTTTAAGCATAATACACAATCACTGTGCAGCCGATAACACACTGTGGATCACTTAAGATACACGGAATAGTATATTTGCGTTCAAATTGAGAGGGACAAATGCCATTTGTAAGCAGAGTTTAAGCATAATACGCAATCACTGTGCAGCCGATAACACACTGTGGATCACTTAAGTTGTGTATATGTAAATTGTATACTGTGGCTACATTGTGAGGCGGACGTTCCGTTTAACTTTTGTGCATACGTGTGTACCTGAAATGTGTAAACGTAGCACATTTACATCGTAGAATTGTGTAACCCTGTGCCTGCATCTAGATACATCGTCACAATGCGAACACATCGTAATCTTGATTTGGTGTGCTGTATGGGACATTACTTGCAATATTCTAGCCATCAAGACATAAACGCTCAGTGAATTTGTTTATGGCGAAAATTGATTAGATGCTTCCTCGGTTGCATAGATTTTTGATGCATTCTCGGGTTTCATTTTTGGTTATTCCCCAAGGGTCTAGCTTCTGATTTTTTTAATGTGTCAGAATGCACATCACCAATTTATAAGTAGCGCTCATAGCAGTACGTCACATAAGTCAATAGCTAGGCAGTCACGTAAGTCAATAGCTAGACACAGAGAGGGGGAGAAGCTGGCAGATATGCATGCGGCGAGCAAATCTGACAGATTTGCTCCTAGCAAGCCGAGTGGATGGTTTTAGTAGCGAAACCATAAACATTCATGCAAATTATGGCAAATCGTATGAATAATCCATCAGATTTGCTCGCGGCGTGCAATTCTGTGCGTTTATCTGGAAAACTTGGCGGTTTATCTTTCACTTTTGCATGGCTCGTGGCTATTAACAAATTTTAACAGATCTGGCGAGCCAACACTGCAAACCAAAGAGTAGAAACTTAAAAAACGTGTCATTATTGTCACATATTGATAATATTAATAAGGAAAACAAGACTGGACTAGCTGGCATTAATGGTATTATACTGTATTGTGAAGTGTATAATGAAGAAAAGAAAAAGAAAAGTGCGGTCCATTTGGCAAAAGAAGTGGTTAAGTGGAAGGGCTAAATATAGTCATATGAGCCTTTTAAAAGAACTGCGTAATAATGAACCTGATGACTACAAAAATTATCAGCGGATGGGCAGTGATAGTTTTGAGGTCCTTCTGCATCGCCTGAAAACATACCTTAAAAAAAAAGATACTGTAATGCGTGAAAGCATACCTCCAAATGAAAGACTTATAGCGACACTTCGTTTTCTGGCAAATGGACGCAGCTATGAAGATCTAAAATTTAGCATGGGAATATCTGCTCAAGCATTGGGATACCTAATTCCAGAAACATGCAGAGTAATTTATGAAGTTTTAAAAGGAGAATTTTTAGAGGTAGGTAAAAATTACACATACGTTAATTAATTAGTATACCTTTATTTTAAATATTACAAAACATGATGATTTTTCAAAAATATGAACTAGAAAATCTACCTTAAACATGGTAAAATAATGTAAATATTTTCGGAAAAAGTACGGTTGAAATAGGAACTTAAGTTAAGTGGCAAAGGTATTTTATATTTTAACTATATCGTCAACGCAAAATTTATACATAACATGATCTTCAAATTGGTAAAATACCTGTGCTGTTGAAGCATACTCCTTGCTAGTTGATGGTGCATTGGAGGGCATAGGCTCGAGATCACTGGTATAAGACACTATATTGGTGATAATGGTGCTCTCTGATAACGTATTCATTACTGTCTTTTGCAAAATTTGCGTCATCAACGTTTCACCGTATGCTGGCTGTGGCCTGTCCTTGGTTTTTGATAAACATTAATTGGAAGTATAAACTTCATCAGTTTCCCGGCCATTTCTTATAGACTTCTCTACCTTCTATACCCTTTGCTGAAGGTACTTCTTAGAAACTGCATTTTTTCTTCACTTCATCTTCACTAGCCTTAATTTTATCATTTTCGTAAACTTTTATCAAGGCAAGGTATCCTAACTTCTTCAAATTTTTATTAAGATATTCCGAAATTTTAATTTTTCATAACGCAGTATGACGTCTATAAACTTCAATGAATTCCGTCAAAAATTCTTTATTATTCATATTATTATATGTAAGAAAAACTAGAAAATGTCAACAAAATCTGAAGCAGCAATGTATGAGAAGCAGTTCTAGAGCTCAAAATTACAAGTGACACTCCTTTCTTTTTTTAGGGAACATTTTTAACAACACCTTCCAAGTCATATATTTTGCAGGTCCTACTTTACTCATAATATTGTTTTAAAGAAGCAGGTTATAACCACAGCCGCGCGCCACGCCGCCCGTTGCCACTGAATCAACTGTACCATGACTATGGCAAGAGATCACTCTTGTTGGGAGATATCAATGCAACGCACGCTGATTGGCGTGGCACTACCAACAGGAATGGACGCTTGCTACGCGAGATAGTCGAAAACAACATGGAATTAGCGTATCATCAAACTCCAAATCCTACATATTATCACGTGCATTGGCCAAATCCATCGTTCCTGGATATTGCTATTACCAGAGGAATAACCAACGCTTCGGCGCTCCAGGAGCTAAATGTCCTAAACTCCGATCACCTCCCGGTCACGATTTCCTTACGCGGCAGATTGCAGCAAGCCCAAGAAACCGTGTTCTCATATGGAAATATTGACTGGAAGGATTTTCGGGCAAGGATAAATGAAGTGACGGTTATTCCAAAGCAAATAGACGCTATCCCAGAACTTGAGAGCGAGGTGCAAGCTCTTGTCACCAACATCCAGCGCGTCCGCGACGCAATATGTCCTACTGTCAGAAGACAGACAATCACAGAATCTCTCCCCGACAACATCCTAGACCTCATCACTTTCCGTGACCGTATCCGGCGTAGGTGGCAAAGATATAGGGCACACAATGATCAAGTCCGTGTTACAACGCTCACGGGCACAATAAAGGCACAAATACGTGCATACAGAAACGAAAAATGGATGTCATTCGTTAATAAAATTAGCAGAGAAGACGGTTCCCTGTGGAAACTCGCCAGACGAGTTCGCGGAGGCACCGTAGAATATCCTGAAATTCACCACGATGGCAACATCATAATCGACGATCGTGGGAAAGCGGAGGCCTTCGCGGACTATCTGGAGAGCGTCTACAGGGAGACGCCTGACTCCACGCCGTTTCACATTCACGTGAACACAATTGCAGCGCATTTTAAGCTCACTAAGTACCCTATTGCCCCCGCAGTGCTTGACAAAATGCTGGTAAAGCCGGCAGAAATCAAGAAAGTTCTTTCACGCCTACCCGGAAACAAAGCCCCCGGTCCCGACGGCATTCCGTACATTCTACTCAAGAATTTGCCGACCAAAGCCGTCATCCATTTTATGCACATTGTAAATGCAATATTATGCCTACAACATTTTCCGCAATCCTGGAAGAACGCGGCAATAATACTGTTCTTAAAATCGAATAAAGATGCGAAATTAGCAACTTCGTATCGACCAATCTCTCTCTTAGATACTTTAGGAAAAGTAACTGAAAAGCTCTTAGTGTCGAGAATTAATAGCGCAGCTGAAGATCTCCGGATCTTGCCCCCGGAACAGTTCGGTTTTCGCCGCGGACATAATACTACTATGCTCGCGGCGAAGATTGCACAAGAGGCATATAACGGTTTCAATGAGGCCAAATTGACTGCGCTGCTTCTTCTCGACATTGAGAAAGCGTTTGACAAGGTATGGCATAATGGTTTGATATACAAACATCTTGTCATACAAAATATGCCACTACATATCACGGCACTTATTGCGTCATACCTCGCAGACCGAAGCTTTTCAGTACGGATCCACAGTACTACGTCGCGAAGAAGGCACATCAAAACAGGTGTCTCTCAAGGAACAGTATTATCACCGCAACTATTCAGTCATTATATAGCTGACATCCCATCTCACCTCCTCACTTCTATCGCCCTGTACGCCGATGATACTGCGCTCTACGCGCAAGCATGACTTTGGAATCAGGCGCTCATCGCTAACAGCGCGGATCGCGGATATCAGGCACAATCCGGAACTGCGTTTAAAGTATGGCCCCATATATAAAAACACTGATCTTTTCTACCAAGAACTAAGGCCACCTTAGGTGAATTATCTCAAACCCTTAACTTAACAACCCAAACTAATAATTTTATTGTCCCAGCAATTTCAAATTATTAGGTTAGAACCAAAACCTTCTCACCGTGGGAGGGCCCTCCTACCGCGATCGGTCTGGAGGAGGAGCCACCCACGGCCTAATAAAACGAGCTCATCCCTCACCTGCCTCATCACACAGACTGCCGTGAGTGCTATCCCACCCGTAGGCAAGCTTTCAATTTTCGAGCTCCAACGATCATATATTGTATATATACCTTGACCTAGGCATCTTGCATACCTATCAATATTTATAATATTTATATATTGTACATACTCTATTTATACTACATTTACTTAACCAATGGCATTATATATGCCATATAACTGTACATATTGTATATATATCATATATGTTATATGTTGTAATTGTCCTGTGTTGTCAACGAGCAGTAGGGTTTTTCTCGTTTTCCCTACAACACTACTGGCTTAAAAAATCCCTAAATCTCCGAACCGCAGGCACAAACAACCTTTGGCGAATTAACAATTCAAATTAATTGAAGGGCGATTGCCCATGTAATTATGCGATACCTCATTGCTGCTGAATCTAATACTAAGGGCCTACATCAGCCCACGTACGTTGATGTTTAGTTCGTAAGTGTAGGTAGTGTAGCTGTGGCGCACGACAAGAAACTCGTGACTCAAAAAACATTCTAGTATTAGATTATAAGTATTAAAATATTCAATTCTGAAAATAAATGTTTATCTATCTATCTATCAACTGTACCATGTATCATGTATCCAAATCTAAATACGGGATGTTCTGGCTAACATTTAACATTTCAGAGTAGTATGGCGTCGTGTTTATTGATATTTCTTACATATATTGAAAAGTGTCAGACCAGGGTCAAATGATTCCTTACAAAAAAAGGGAAAACCCAGCAAGACAAATAATTTTCAGTAAAATAGATTTTAATATACATACATTATAATATGCATATAATATAATAATATTCCAATGGTAAATTTTAACGGGGCTTAAACAAGCAAAATCATGAGCCTACAGTGCGCTCGCTAGAACCACTTAACATTCTTGAGGTTTCATAAGGGAATTAGGTTCCTATATTGCCACGCAATAAGGGTGAAGATGCCGTAAGTCAAGTAAAAGACAAGGGGAGATGCGTGACGTTGGCTGGATACAGGGAAAGGCTCCATATAAAAAGCCAACCAACAGCATTGAATTTTATTCTAAAAATTATTCTTTTAAAGGGTTCGCCTGCGAAACTCAACAAAACAACAAACAGCAAATATGAATACTCGGGGAGCGGCTAAGAGGGCTGGGGGAGAAAAATGAGTTTACCAAATTCTTCCAGGTAAGCGCAATTACACGGAAATGGAAAGGGGAATTATATCAAGAAAAAAATGGGTTCTATAAATTTTGGTCACGTTTAATGCTATCCTGGTCACACTAACTCTGGTCCCAAATCAACCCTTAAATTTTAGTAATTAAATTTAAAACAATTAAAAAGGTCTAGACAGACAATAGTCGATCGAAAGTTCAAATATATTCCAAATTTCACAGCTGTTAAATAGGTCACTAGCAATTATTTCATTCTTGCAGTAAAGTTAAGGACATCTAGTGAATTACAGTCAATGGGCACGATGTCTTCTGAAGGATACCTTCATATGGAAGTCATCTGGTTAAGAACGAAATATTAAATGGTACGGATTGCCGCAAGCAAGATCCGTACTCCCGAAAGTTTAATTATTTAATTGCGTACAACTAAATATCCCGAGTATATGATACGATAGTTTGTTGAATTTGAATTGTACGTTGTTGGGTGATGTCTGAATGAATGGGCATATGCAGATGTACGTACACGCGAATAATTATGTATTGGTATTGAAGCGCTAGGTTGTAGAGAAGGTAACGAGTTAAGTCGATGATTAATTGACAAAATCCATGGATGTCCGACAGGAGTTGTTAGAAACTGTGTGTCCGCTCCAGGGCCGTTGTCTTTCGGCTTGCTTGGTGTTTAATTATATTGCTTTACTTGTTTCCCATTTTAAAATCTTCGTTATTATCGTAACCGTTGTTACGTTAAGTTCTGGACTAATACAATATTATGACAAGAGAATAATGCAATAATTATCAGGTACAAAGTACCACGCCCACAAAAAAAAATAGGTAATTAAATATTCGCCAATAATATGTTAGCATTGAGACGTTAAGTTATACCTAAATTATAACTGGCGTGTTGTATGTGATAAGTGACAGGTATCACATCCAATTACTCTGGACTAATATATTAATAGGTGAACTGATTCGTGAATTAAAAATGGTACATATGAAGTACTACGGTCCTGGATGTTACTACAAGTTATGAAAGGTGGCATAATTAAGTATATTTAAAGTTTAACAAAATGACTTAACTTACCTATGTTCATACTGAGCTTTAAGGAAATTAAGATGTTCTTTCTTCACTTATTAATATTTGTTTTATGTTAACATGTGCTCACTGGTTCCGTTTATTTAATAAATGTATTAAATATTCTTGGTGTATTAATTGCTAAGATAAGATAAAAAAGGGGGAAACAATAGTTCCCAACAAAGAAAAACACAAACGACTTTTGCGGCTCCAAAACTTGGGAGGTACTAAATACACAATGTAATGGATGGGTCGAAATAGGTTTTTAAAAAATTGTATGATCACGTGTCTGACTGCCGACTTTCAGAAGGTAATACATCGACTGGGGGTCGGTAAGCTTCAATACGTATTAATATTATTATATTGTATGCTATTATTTGATACAAAAATCAAAATAAACAATCGCATAAACTCGGCGGTATGGCAAACAAACCCAAAATGCAAAACTGTTTAATTTATGGGCTCATCTTGCTCAGACTCGTTGCGAACAAGCATGGCTCGTTGCGTTGCGTGCAAGTTTCCATAAACTTACAGATATACCCGAAAGGTTTGCTCGCTGCATGCAAATCTGCCAGCTTCTCCGCCCGTCTATGCCTATCTATTTCTATTTGAATTTCCGTAATTGCCAGATTTCGACTTGATACCTGTTGTCAGCTCTCTGTGGAGTAGGTGTAATAATCATAGGTTCCACATGAAGCTTTTTATTAAATTAGCAATTTTGTAGCCTCTAACTGTCCTGTTTGGCGCAAATCAAGGTTTGGGAAGGGTTTATTTTAGTGGTTGCTTAACAAAAGAAGGGCCTTTTAAGTTGATGCAACAAAGAAGGATAATACTTCTGGTAGAGGTGCTCATGCACGAAAGACATGAAAGCTCGAAGCTGCACAGGTCAAGTTGAGTCAGACTTTATCGAACCATGGCCACGTCATCCAGGCTCAAATAAAATGTAGTTTTAAATATTAAGTTTTTAATGTTTTGAAATAAAGTAATATCTTCATAGAGGGATTCACATCAATTAACTTCGTATAGTAGTGGAGAATATTGCTGATTAGTTGGTTAACGGATTACACCAGTTTAGAATAAGTAAAGCTTTGCTAATCTCAATATCGGCTAAAATCTACAGGAAAGCTGTGTGATTTTCTTGAGTTGTGTAGCAGTTTCATATTCTAAATTTCGACACAAAAGGTTCTCAAAGAGATTTCGTTATTGCCTTCCTGAATTCATTAGTTGTTCTTGGATCAACCACATTGGACCGTCTGCAAGTCGAGGAATCGTCTATTTTTTGTAAAGGTAAAGTATTTATTATTTTGCATTGTATTTTTCTATGGAAGTTCTATATATTCAGCTCGGGAGCTGAAATTAGGCATTGTTATTCGTATTTTCGGATTTTTCTTAAGATCTTAAGGAAGCAATGATCAATTAATAATAGACTCTGTGATAATGAAACAAACATAAAAACCCAACAAAGAAACCTAAGAATATGTTACGTAGAATACAATACATAAACTCCTTTTATTTATAGAATAATACTCCAGGTAACTATAGAGTTCTGTATTAACTTTAACAAAGAATATATAAGATAGTAACGCTACATAGTGTATATTCTTATAATCTACGTACGCATATTAATTGCGTCAGTCAGTCTTGTATTCTCTCTATATATGCCGGGTTGATGTAGGTTCATATTATGTATATAATGTTACAATAACAATGCCAGTTCAACAAGGTTGACCTAACCTTGTCACCCGTGTCTAGTATCGCGTTCGTTGGAGTTAAACAATAATATTACGTGTAATAGGTAATATAAATAACCTTCGTCTAGACCTCGAACTAGTCGGGTTGCTTTCACGATCTAATTTATGAAATACCGAGTGTTTTCCTGATACACTACACCTCCCCTCTTTTGGGAATGATCCTTATTTTTGTTGTGGCAAAAATGAGGACATTCGAATAAACCTAATTTGTACACGTTCTAAAATGTAAAAGATAAACTATACAACATCATGTGCGACTTTATGCGGTTACATAATAATAATAATAATAATGAACTAATGATAAAATGTTAAAAATGTTTATATCTTGTTAAAAATAGTATTGTTTTTTTTACTTGGCTGGTAAAATACCAACATTATATATTTAAAATTGCAATAATAATGAATATTTCTAGTCAATATGAGCGATTATTGCACAAATTCGACTTTCTTAAAGTTCTTGACTGTTTTGCTTTGTTTTGCTTGGTTGGAATTTTTTTTCTTGGCTGGCCAGCCCAAATGCAAAGAAGGATTAAAATAATTAAAATTCTAATAAATATATAAGTAAAAAGTAGAAAAATATATACATAAAGTAGTAAAAAATATATACATTAAAGTAGTAAGAAACTTACATTATACCTCATACATACGTCATACAAAATATACATTGTGTTATATGTTATTCTATCGCACTGCACTTGTCCAATGTTCTATCACTCGCGTAAGTGTTCTTCGGCACTGCTTAAAACTAATTTACAAAAAAAATAAAAGTATGGAGATTGAGTTTACAGATTCGCAACCGGTTGAATTCGATTTTTATGTACAATTTGTTTTTTACCCGTTGCGTCTTGTATTGTGCAATTTACGCCCTCTATATTCGTTATGGAGAAAGGACTACGTTGGGGTTTGGAACCTTCCGCAACATGCACTAAAACAGAGTTTTATCCACAATACCGAAACAGAATTTTTGCACTCGACGCGCGTTTCGCTAACCATGTTAGCATCATCAGGAGATGATTAAAACTTAGTGATGATTAGTTTGGGTTAGTTTGGGTTAGTTTGCGTCGAGTGCAAAAATTCTGTTTCGGTATTGTGGATAAAACTCTGTTTTAATGGAGAAAGGACCTTTGTACCAAGGATCAAATTTTGTTCGGTTCTCGTTGTTTATTACAACCAGATCACCTGGTTTAAGCTGTAATTGGTTAACCTTTTATCGTAGGTCAGTTTACGCAACTCTTTAGCTTTTGAGATATACTGTCGAGCGCGAATGTATGTTGCTTGTATCAGGTGTCGAACTTCTTGATAATAAGCGTCCACATCGTATACAGGGTCAATTTTCTCTCCTAACAGATTTTCAAGCAATTCCGCTTTTCGTGCAAACACTAACTCAAATGGAGTATAGTTGTGATATGCACTGGGCGTAGTGATAACAGAAACTGTAATATTTGATTAGTTCGTCCCAGTCGGTTTTTGCTTCGTTAATATACATGAGTACATATTCGTTAAGGACTTTGTGATTTCGCTCACATCCTCCAATGCTTTGACTATGGTACGCCGTTGAAAATTTGTGATTTATGTTTAATAATTTCATCAATTGGTGCAATACCTCATTCCTGTACTCTGTACCCATATCTGTTCTTATCTCTTTCATTGGTCCATATGTGATTATGAATTCGTCCATTATGGGTTTTGCAATTGTCTTCGCTTCCTTATTTGATACGGGTACTATTTGTACATAATTTGTTAACTCCCATTGGATCGTAACTGCGTATTGATTGTTTTTAAATCTTTTCTGGAACGGGTCAATTGTATCAATGCATACGATGTCGAAAGCTCTCTGTGGAGTAGGTGTAATAATCATAGGTTCCACATGAGTCACTTTATTTTTATTTAATTGACATTTGACACAATTTCTTACGTAATTCTGCTACATCTTTTGACATTCGTTTCCAACGATAATTGGTTCTCAATTTTTTAAGTAGTTTCTTCTGTCCACAGTGTCCTCCCATAAGTGGATCATCGTGGAGTTGTCTAAATAAGTTTGTTTTCTCGTCGCGACTCGAGATAGCAATCAATCGGATCCTTATATAAAATAATATTTAAATTCTTCAACACCTTATTCCCTATTTCCTTTAATTTATTTATTGTGCACATTTTAAATATTTGGTCGTTTGCTTTTAGCTTAACCTTATTAATTTCATGATCGCTAGCCATTGATTCGAGCTTAGACAATATTGTCGCTAGAGACATATTGCCATTAGTGATCATAATTTTATTTTCATAATTTTCGACGTTGGATCGACCTTTTCTCCTCAAGACTATCCTAAGATAGTTGGGCTCATTGTCGAATTTTACCATAGGTAATTTAATTATACTGAAATTATCTAGGGTTTCTAGAATTTTAGGTTCTGGAATATGAACTTTTGGTTTTTCAATATTTTTTGTTTCTTCTTTATTATCTTTCCTTGACATTGCTCTCGTTATTGCTAATACTTGTACGGACTTATGGCTATTTCTTTTAATTCGTCCACGCTGATTCTGGACAAGGCGTCAGCTCCCAAATTCTATTTCCCTTTTATGTAGTTTACTTTAAAGTCGAACTCTTCCAAATTGAGTCTCATTCTGGTCAATTTTGACGATGGGTTTTTCATTGCAAATAGGTAAACCAGTGGTTTGTGGTCGGGATAAACAAGTGATTTTATTATTGTTTAATACCATAAAGAAGGGTGTGGTATCTTAATTAACCACTTTTAATGAACTGTATTACTATAGGGTAGTGAGAGGAATTGAAACATGTATTCGGTTTAATTTACTTTAATAATGCAGGTGTAAATTGCATTTGAATATTATAGATATAAATAAACAGCGTTTTCTATGTTAAATAGAAATTATATATGTACAATTCTTAGAATAATTGCAGGCATTCGTTCATTCAAGCATAAAACTAATATTACAAAAGGTTTCTTAAAATTAGAAATATCTACTAAAATCTTGATTGTTTGATTTAAAAATGAGTTTTCTATCTTTCTTATTTTAATACTTTTCGTTCTCCAACTTAGCAACTTTCACACAGCGTATCATTTCACCTTGACTCTGCTTTACCTGTCTTAAAGGGGGAGAGATTTTACTTAGTTTTCTTCCAAACTTAATTTTTGTGTTTACGGAAACCATAAATCCAGCTTTCACCTTGCTTACAGAAATTCGACCAGGAATGTCAATCCGCCATCTTATGTTCAATTTTACAAAGGGGCGTTATCGTTCTGACTTCGAATAATTGCTTAAAAAAGTCCAAAAGGAGGTCTTTGTCCAACCTTGGACAAAGATAACTGAGGTGCACTAAATATTTTCTAATATTTGTGCATACAAGAGAAATTGGCCCAAAAAGGAATTTGACCTTTGGCCAGAGAACAGCACGTTTTTACTGCTATTCGAGCGAACTGATCTTTCTTACGATTTCGGGAGGGACAATAATGGGGGAAAGCTACGCCGGTTTTTATCTGAGAGGGGGAAAACATCTTCTTTCTTTCTTTGACAGACTAATTTCAGAATGCTGATTTGAGACAAAAATATATTGAATTGAAAACGATTAAGAACGATTTCCTTTCCAAGTGAAAGTTGGCTCTATTGTAATTTATTGTACAGACAGTGTCGGTGTACAGGATCGAATTAAGGGATCGTCCGTCTAGGGTTGGCCTAAGGGGTTTTGAAGAACTGGCATATGCTAATTCAAATGCACAAATTGGGTTGTACCCGGGGTGAAATAAATCTATTTTGTGTTTAATTGCGGCTCATTCATTCTACATACATACAGGGTGTTATCACCAAATTATACGGTGAAAAACGATAGTTCCTACACGTGTTGGGGTGTTTCCCCAACACCCCGTATAAATAAGCTCTAAAATGCTTTATTGCCCAATTTATAGCGGCTAGTTCTGTCTCTATTGTTGCCTTATTTGCTTCTCCTTTCGTAAATGCTCTAGAGGCGTATGCAATGGGTAGATCTTTTCCCTCGAAGTTCTGCGATAGAACTGCTCCCCATGCCTCTTTTGATGCATCCGTAGTCAAAATAAATTCTTTCCTAAAATCGGGGTACTGTAGAATTTTTGAGTCTATTAGACCGGCTTTTAAAATGTTAAATGCATTTTGGCACTCCTGTGACCAGTTAAATTGAACATTTTTCTTGGTATGCATATTTAACGGCCTTGCACTGCGTGCAAAGTCAGGGATGAATCTACGATAGTAGTTACAAAATGCAATAAAACGTTTCGCTTCGTTGGCATTCTTCGGGGTTGGATATTTGTTTACTATATCGTATTTAGAGTCGTCTGGTAGAATGCCTGCGCTGGTAATTTTGTGTCCTAAATATGTTACTTCATTTTGAAAGAATGTACATTTTTCTGGATTTAATTTTAAGTTGTGTTTCCTGCATGTCTCAAAAACGCTTTTTAAATTTTTAAGGTGGTGGTTTTTCGAACAACCTATTACTATGATGTCGTCCATGTACAGAAAAGCTTTTTCGGGTGTGATGCCTGCGAATGCGATGTTCATCATTCTCTGAAAGCTATTAGGGCTAACTTTTAAACCGAACGGTAGTCTGGTGAATCTGAAAATTCCTGTATCCGTGCTGAAAGTAGTGACATCTCTCGATTTTTCTTCCAGCGGAATCTGATGAAAACCTGCTTTCAGATCTAGGGTTGCAAAAAATTTGGCTCTTCCTAGTTGATCTAATATGTCATCTATTCTAGGTAAAGGAAATTTATCGGCCACTAGTTTATTTTGATTTATAACCCTAAAATCTACGCAAAGTTTCCACGCTTTTTTGCCATTTGATGACTTCTTTGGAACGAGTAATATCGGGCTGTTGTATTCAGCTGTTGATAGTTCAATAATTTTGTCTTCTAGCATTTTTTGCACTTGATTGTTTATTTCGTCTTTTTGAGCATGCGGTATTCTAGAGTTCTTGATGTACACAGGATTTTGGTCCGTCAACTTTAATGTTTGTTTATAGAAGTTATTCACTGTTAATTTGTCTGTACTTAGAGCAAAAATGTCGAAAAATTCTTTACATAGAGCAATTGATTCAGTTTTTGCTAAGTCTGGTATCTGCTTGTTTAGTTCTTGTTGTAAGACTGATTCTCTATTTTCTATTGTAGTATCTATGTTGTAAATCTGATAGTTTTCTAAACTTTCTGTTTCTATGTCTTCGTTTATTATTGTGACACTTTCGAGCGTTATGTTTAAAATTCTCACAAATGGCATTTCTTCAGAAACGATTTAGGATGCTATAAAAACAACTGAGGATATTTCTTTGTTTAAAACCACTGAACTTCCTTTTAAGCGTTTCAGGTTATTTATTTTTCTTATTATCTCACATCTTGGAGGATGTCTTCTGATGGGCCTGAGTGGATGGGTAGGTTTACGAACCGATTTCCAACTTTTACGGCCATCATCCAGTTGGCATAATCTAGGTGACATTGATTTTTTGCTATAAAGTCTCTACCTAGGTTTCCATATGCGGGAATAGGAAAATCTTCGTTGACTACATGAAATTTGTGGATTACTTGATATTCTCTGAAGTAAAGTTTTGTTTTTGTAGTACCTATTCATGCTGTCGCCCCATCTGTGACTCCTTTTATTTTGCAGACTTCGGTTTTCTTTATTACCTGCAGTGGGTTTATTTTCTTTCTTTTGAATAGTGATATGTCCGCGCCTGTGACTATAAGAACTACAATCGTGCCGTTTCCGGTCATTTCTGAGTTAATAGATACAAAGTTCGAAAGTGTGAGGTCCAAATTAAAGATATCTACGACCCTCTTGCTGGATCTAGCTGAGGGTCCTCGGAGTTTTCCGGGTTATCTTCTATTGCCAGCTGCCTTACGTATCGGTCGTTTCCTCTAGGCATATACTGCTGGTTTCCCCTGGCTCTATTCGCATAATTATTAGCTCTGCCTCTGTAGTTATGATCATTTCTGTTGTTGTTACTCTGTTGTTTTTTCCAATTATTTTCTCGGCTGTCGTACTGTGCATTACTTGGGAGATAACTACCTCGATAATTACCTCTACTGCCTCTTCTAAATGTGCCATGCCATTTGATTGGGTAAAATGGCCTTGTGTATAACACTGAGTTTGCTGGTGTCTCGTCATTTTTGTTTAAGAATTTAGACAATGCACCTTGACAATTATTGTTGAATGTTCCAGCTTCCATCACCAACTTAGCCTTTTCTGAGGTTGAGTTCGTTATTAGGGCCTTAACTGTTGCGTTTGTAGCGTAGGTTTCGGCTACTACTACTAGGACTCATTCGTGGATGAGGCTCTCTTTAGCCTTTGTGCCAGGTTTTCGATATCTGTGGCAAACCTGGATTTATCTTTGTTGCTTTGTTTGAGGCCGAACAGTTTTGCACTGGTCATTTGTGAGATTTCTACCCTAATTCCTGTTTTAAGTTTGTCTATTATTGAGGTTAGGGTGTCACTTGCTTCTACTAAGTCTCTGGCTTTCCCAATTTATCTTCTTTTATATCTGTCTTTATGTAGGCTACTGCATTGGCTTCGTGGTTTTCTGAATTTACTCGTAGGAGTGTAAGGGCGTCAATCACGGTCTGTAATTTATCGGGTGAGCCATCGAATTCTGTTGGGTAAATTTTGCTTGCTAAATTGAAAAATTCAGCGTTTGTCATAGCTATTTTGCAATCTGTTTGCGAATCTTCTTCTGATTCGGCTTCTTCTATGTCTTCTAATACTTCAGGGTTAATATATTCCATACACGAAGTAGGAATCTTATATAGGGCTTTCAACACCTGATACGCTCTTATTACTTTGTCCCTTATTGAAGTAAAAAGTTTCTTAACAGTAAGTATTTGTTCATCGCTTAGAGTTTTGTAAACTGAACGAACGACTTTGATTAATTTTATTGTATAAGTTTAGTAAATTATCACGAATTTCTTTTTTAATGTTTTTCGCCTTTGGCGTCTGTTTTTTAAGAATTCTTTTTGATTCGTTGTTAATAACAATTTTTATGTCCTGTATCCCGGACAAGGTCGGTAGCCTTTGTAACGCCCTGTCATGGCCGGAGCGCCATCTGTAGCAGCTGACATAATATTATTCAAAGGAATTTCCTTTTCGTCACAAAAGTTTCCCAATGTATTAAATATGGTTTCTCCTTTTGTGTCTGTTTCTAAATTTCTAGCAAATAATAGTTCTTGACATATTTTCTCATCTTTGATAAACCTCACATATGACAATAACACTGCTTCATTAGTTGGTAAAGTGGATTCATCCAACTGAATTGAAAATTGACAAGTCTTCAGATGATTACACAATGATTTTTCAATGTTTTTAGCCATCGCATCAATTCGTCTTTGCACAGAACTATTGCTCAAAGGAATTTTTCGGATAATATCTGCCGCTGGTTTGTGGAGCACAGTAGTTAATACTTCTTTTACTGCCGGTAAAATTAAATCCTCCCCTATAGTATGTGGTTTGCCGGTTTTTGCAATTAACAATGAGATATTGTACGAAGCACGAAGCCCATCATCGTCTTGCTTAGAAGCTGCTGAGAAAAGTTTCGATATAGTTGGCTGAACTGCGTAGTTCTTTGCCAGGTCTTGAAAATAGGTTACATCTTTGTCTTTCTTATCCGAGTGCACTTTATTTAAATGATCTTCTAGCCTAGATGGCTTCATCGCTTCGTTTGAAAATGATTTTTGGCAAATAAGACACATTGGCGATAACGGATTTGAAGGATTTTCAATGAATCCATATTTAATATAGTCCGCACTATACTGCCGTCTCTTCTTCTTTGATTCCGACATAGTTTAGACGTGAGTAAAATATTCGCTTGAAAATCTGCTACCGATATGATGATGCAATGCGCGCTAAAATGCTAATGAAAATAAAATAAACAATCACTGCCTTTATATAGAATGGAAATGTAACACGCACCGACAGGAACAAGATAAACTTGCAACCACTTGTTTACCTCATGTGAGTAACTGAATTCGTAATGAGCAAGTCAGAACAAGTAAGCGACTCTACTCATGACGCGACGCGGTGCGACTGAAATTGCTCATTATGCTCATACAGAACAGGGAATCGCGCGCAAGAAACGTTTTCGTTCGAGCGCTCTCACGCGCCACCGTATATTTGAAATAATATCGCAGGTCATTAGGACGTATCGCAATTCGTTATATTATTATTATTTAATTTCACTAGAGGCTGTTTCTGAAAACACGGTTTCTTATGGGTAATATTCGACTGTATTTAATTTTTCTTTTCTGTAGCAGGGCTATTTAGAGTCCGAATTTTATAGATATAATTTGGCTGCCGATACCCCTCTAGATTGCTTTAACGCCCCCTAGTTTTCTCTGAGCCTTCTACTGCCCCCCTGCAAAGCTCCATCGCCCACAAGGGGGCGTTACCGCCCACTTTGAGAAAGACTGGTCTAGACCTCGAACTAGTCGGGTTGCCTTCACGATGTAATTTATGAAATACCGAGTGTTTTCCTGATACACTACACCATCATGAACACTTGGAGAATAAACATACATTTAAGAACAGAAAAAAAATACGAAGACGCCATAAAAATTAAAATAGGAATTTTTCAAGAAGACTCAGTAAGCGCATTATAGTTCTGCCTCTTCCTAAACCCACTCATCAATACATTAAATAACCCAAAATACGGTTTTCAGATCACACATCAAAACAAAATTAGCCAACTTCCCTATATAGGTGACGTCAAACTATATACACTAACATAGACACAAATGAGAGTACTACTAAAAATTATGGAGAAAATAGCAACAGATAATATTGGAACGGGATTTGGAATTGGTAAGTGCAAAACATTACGTATAGAACGAGGTAAATGAACAGACGAAATAGATGCAGAAAATTTTAACAACGAGTTACTAGATAACATGCAGGAAGACAAAACATGCAAATATTTATAATTTCAACACGATACACGAATAGACCACACAACAATAAAAAAAGCAACTAACTACAGAATATAAGAAACCCTTAATACTACTACTCAACACGAAATTAAAATCGAAGCACCTATTCAAAGCCATTAACCCGTTCGCCATTCCGATTATCACATATCCCTTTGGAGAAATTAAATGGAGTATTTTCTTCATGTATAAAAAATCCCATTAGGCAGTGAAATTATCGGACAATTACAGCCATAATTGCACTGTAGCAACCTAAAGAGCACAGCGATATTTGCATCGTACGTATCTATGGTAATTCCATTGTGAATTTACGATGACAGCGACAATTTATAAATAACGTCAAAGCAAAGTGAAAATATATTATTAAAAATGTCTCATTTCGGTAGTGATTCATTACTGGATATCAAAAAAAATGTGATGGAAAGCGAACCAAATAACACCAAACACAACAGACAATACGTGTGACGACAATTTATGAACTTTTGTGCTGAGAAAAAATATGCATTGGATAAAAAACACAAATCAACGTTTTGGGAAAAATATTAACGGACTGGGCATTCAATATGCGTCAGCAGAATGGCGAAGAGTATAATGCATTTACAGTTAAAACCATTAGGAACGTAACTGCAAAATTACAAATGGAGAAATTTTTCACCGAATAAAAAATCATGTTTAACCCTTTTACTGACATTGAGTTCAAATCCGCCAGAGATGCGAAAAATGCCAAGAGGAAACAACTACAAACAAATCCAGAGAAAAGGAAAGAAAGTGCAGTTTTTCTAAAGTACGAAGAATTTCAAAATATGGTTCGCAGTTGTGACGAAGAAACCCCAGATGGATTACAAAAGAAGATATTTTTTGTTATTGCTTTTGAGTTAGCGTGGCGTGGTGGCAAAGGCCACAAGTGCTTAATTTCATACTTTAAAGAAGAATAAAATAACGTAGGTGAAAAAACAGATTACTAAGATATACAAGGATGGGAAAAACCACGCTCTTCATTGAAATGGCTACTAATGAATAAACTCAATCCTGATTTGTGTCCCATTCGATTATACAAAAAATTCCTAGAAAAGCGAGATGGGATAAAAAACAATCGACATTTTCTCACTGTAAATCCCGCTTGGAAGTTGAACAGAAATTGGTATGAAGATGTTTCCGCTGGACCAAATACGGTAAGCAAATCGCCGTTATCTAGACTCTTGTTTCGGTTCGGTTCGAAGCAAGACTTGTTTAAGATTTCGCAGGCCAATAGAGATCTGCGAGTTTTTATTTTCGATAACCCGGTTTACCGTAACGCATATTTTTGCTAGTTATATTAGTTGCTGCTCCTGTTCTCCTAATATAAGAGTAGCAATCTAGGGTCGTAGTACCATTGTTTTTCCAGTATTTCCGGGGCGGAACTCGGAACAAACCCTGAATTCATGTCGTACGAGTCAGACGACAATGTCTCCCTCATATCGGTTGAATCAGATTCAGGCAAATCCCTGAATTATTCCAGGATTCAAGTATATCTTAATAAAGTGAGGAACTACCCAAAATGCTCCCGCTGCCTTGAGGTAATACCTCTCCTTATTAGCTCGAGTAAAGGCTTGAATCTCGAGATCAAAACTGCAATTGATACCGTCAAAACTCATTTAACACGGGATCATAAAGCGGTTTCCAAAAGGCCGGCCACCGTACAACCTCGAATAGATTGCGGAACCAAGAAAGCAATTAAAGACAACGTAAAACACACTGGAGGCACGGAAACGTCCCCAAACTACACAAAAAAGCAAAAGTTAGGGAACGTAAATCCGAACGAATCGCAAAAAGAGCAACCAAAAGAAATGCAGCAAAAAACCGAAGCATCGAATGAACTGCCTAGAGGTACAGAAATGCCCTTGGATGCGCAGTTTGTGTCCGCGCATCTTCTGCCAGATGCAAAAAACACTTTAAGCTCCCTTACAAAACAATACCATTCAAAAAGGGCATTATAATCGTCCAGTTGGACGTGGGAGGAGAGCCACCTCAAGCAAAAGCGCCCCCGGTAGTAACCAGCAACCGTTATGGGGTCCTAACGGACACAGAAGCCGACGAGGCAGACGACGTAAGTAGCATGACCTCTTCGTCAGAGCCCACAGCATGAAAGGTACGTAGGAAATCAAAAACTACCGAAAAAACGCCTAAAAGAACCCTAAAGAGCCCCCTAAAAGAAAGCCGGCTTTGCCACCACCGATAGTGATCAAGGGAGGCGCCCAAGACCACGGCGTAATCAAGCAGACTCTACAAGACATGCATGTTGTGGATTAATCGTTGAAATACACGCGTAACTCCGTTATTATATACTGTTCCCAGAGTAAGGACTGGGCCAACCTGAAGCGCTTGTTCGAAAGAGAGAATGTCGAATCTCATTCATACGCGGAAGCGTCACAGATGACTCATGCATTCGTCTTTCGAGGGCTCGACGGCGGCTTCAGAACGGAAGACATCCGCACATTATTAGCCGAGGAGCATGGCCTAAACGTCAAAGTGGCCTATGAAATGAAAAAGACGAGAGTACCGCTGTACTTAGTCGTCTTAGCCGTCTAGGCCTCAATCACATTAAGGAAGCTTAATCAAGACTGCAGACTCCTCTCCCACGTAAGAATATCGTGGGAAAACCGACGTGCATCGAAAAATACGATGCAATGCAAAAGGTGCTAGGGGCACGGCCACTCGATGTCTTATTGCCAGCGTAGGTGGGCCTACTCCAAGTGTGCCGGGGCACATCAAATAATGGAGTGCCAAAGCGACACAGTGCAATGTGCGAACTGCGGCTGCAGGCACAGGTCAATAAGTGCTTTATGTCCTGTATACATTTTTAAAACAACAAGCGCAACAAACACAATCAATCAATGTCCCTAAGAAGCAAGTATACAAACAAGCACCACCTTCAGCCAACCCTGCGCGGCAAGCAGGGAAGAATACTAACTTGAATGAGACTGCGAGAGAGTATGATCAGAGAACCATCACAAAATGCGACAAATAAACAGGTTAGTTACAGTAATATCGGCCAAAATGCAAATAATGTCAGTAATAAAATAACTAACCCTCAACTACCCTCTAAATCGCAACAATTAGATCTAAACAATCTAATAAGTATCATCAATAGCCTGCAACTAGCTGTAAACAAGGTTAATAGTCTAGTAAACTTCTCAGAACTAACACGAGCTCTTAACGATTATTCTAATTTATTAGAAGCATGTCGGGGGAACAAATTTGAGATACTGCAGGCCTCAATGCAGTTCTTTTCCGAAGAGCTCGACACATATAATATATGACCATCTCCCAATCAAGATTAGTCTGCATTCTAGACTTCCGGAGGTGCAGGAAACCATCTACTCTTTCCGTAATCTCGATTGGAGGGAGTACCGAGCGAGACTCAGCCAAGCAACAGATATTCCGAGACAAATTGACTCTATCCCGGAACTTGAGAGCGAGGTGCATGCTCTAGTCACAAACATCCAACGCGTCACAGACGCAATATGTCCTATAGTCAACAAGCGGCCGTTTGTTGACACACTCCCAGACCACATCCTAGACCTGAGTCCTCTCCGAAATCGTAGCCGGCGTAGGTGGCAACACTTTAGTGTAGCCAATGACCGGCTTCTTGTTAATGAGCTAACTGGGGCGATCAAAGTGGAAATCGCTGCATACAGGAATGGACAGTGAATGGCTTATGTTAATACCATAAGTAGAAAAGATGGCTCGCTGTGGAGACTCGCTAGGCGAGTCCGCGGAGGCGCCGCAGTATTCCCCGAAATTCAACATCGAGGTGATGTCATAACTGGCAATATCGGGAAAGCGGAGGCCTTCGCGGATTACCTGGGGGGCGTCTTCAGCGAGACACCTAATTCCACGGCATTCCATGAACATGTAGATGAAATTGTGGAGCGCTTCAAAGCCACAAAGTACCCGATCGCCCCGGATGTTCTAGAAAAACTCCTTGTCACACCTCGTGAAATCAAGAGAGTACTTGCAAGCCTACCCGGAAACAAAGCCCCAGGTCCCGACGGCATTCCGTATATTCTCTTAAAGAATATGCGGAATAAAGCCGTCATCCATTTAATGCACATCATAAATGCAATTTTACGCTTACAACACTTTCCGCTTTCCTGGAAGAAAGCGGTGATTATTATGTTTCTTATACCGGGCAAGGATGCGAGGCTGACATCCTCATATCGCCCGATTTCACTCCTTGACACGCTAGGAAAAGTAACTGAAAAGCTCATAATGTCGAGAATGAACAATATTGTTGAAAGTCTACGGATTTTGCCCCCTGAGCAGTTCGGTTTTCGCTTCGGTCATAGTACGTTTTTGCTCGCAGCGAAAATCGCACAAGAAACGCTCAATGGCTTTAATGAAAGCAAAGCAACGGCATTGTTACTTCTCGACATAGAGATAGCATTCGACAGGGTATGGCACAATGGGCTTATATACAAGCTTTTTGCTTCTTACGGCATGCCACTACATATAGCATCCCTCATTGTGTCATACCTTGCGGATCGCTCCTTTTCAGTTCGTATTCACAGCGATACTTCAACGCCAAGACACATCATGTCTGGCGTGCCTCAGGGAACAGTATTGTCACCGCAATTATTCAGTCATTATATAGCTGACTTTCCCTCTCATCCTGCAACCTCTTTTGCCCTGTACGCTGATGACACGGTGATCTATTCACAGTCATCAGATGTGCAGGTAGCAAAAAGAAAACTTCAACTTCACCTTAACCTTCTTGTTCCCTATTATAGGGACTGGAAGATCACCCTAAACGCGGCAAAGACTGAACTGGGTATCTTGACGCATAGGCGCCAAATAGACATGACGCCAATCATGGTAGGCAACACGGCCGTTAGCCCTATAGACCCTGTTAAATACCTAGGGATAGTCTTTGACCGCAAATTCCTATTTGCCAAGCACGTTGCGGCGATCAGGACAAAAGACATAATAACACGGAAAAGCTTAAATCCGCAGATCGTATTTAAGCCCGACAAACAAACTGACGATATACAAATCGATAATAAGACCGACGTTACTATACGGGGCCCCAGTTTGGTGCTCAGTAGCTAAGACACACATGAGACACATACAGACAATACAAAACAGATACCTGCGGGCTGCTTTTTCACTGACACTGTTGGACCGAGTTCGGATAACCGAATTACATAACATGGGCAACACTGACTTCATAGATCAACATATTAATAGGATCTCATGCAAATTCTATGAGTATGGTATCATATTTTTATCTTGTAAACTAACAAAGATATCACAATAATTAAACGCCCTACCCTTATACATATCTTAATGGATTTGGTTAAAAAGTAGTGTTTTTACATATATCACTCAATTAACAAAAAGGGAAGGCCTAAATGAAAAAAAATATTCTTCATAAAAGTTTCGCTTATGTCTTGACAAGGTAATAGAGCAAATCCCATATTTTTTGTTTGTAAACTAACAAATATATCACAATAACAGGTCGTGTCGCTCGTCGTATGTCGCTCGTCGTGTGTCGCTCGTCGTGTATCGCCCGCCGTGTGTTGCGATCGCCCGCCGTGTGTCGGGATCGGGGATCGCGACCTTCAAATTTTAATCCCGGCGCGCGTTATGAAGTTTCACTTAAAAAAAAACACCTTACACAGTATTTGCCTACTAATTTTGTTTCTTTGTTGAAGGTATGATTTAAATTGTTTGCTTCGGGGAATTACTCCATTGAACAAATTTCCCAACTTTACTTCGTGATCAGCGTGATCTGCAATCTCTTAGTGCCTTTTCACACATGCCGGATAAGATCATCCGGTTTACGGATATCCGATCGCGAGGTACGTAACATTAAATGAAAGCTTTCACACGTTTGTCGGACAGTCGGACGCCGGAAACGTGCTGAATAAACCGGATATCCAACGTCGGATATCCGATGTCGGACTCGTGTTGATTCGTGAAAGTGGATTCAGTCCAAAGCAATGCGTCTCAACAGCTTGAGCTGTAGCTTTACCATCATCGCCGTTGCCTCGTAGTTTCATATTATTTTGCACTGCTGATTCTGGAATACCGAAATTTATAGCCGCCTCGCGTATTTTAGCACCTGAGCGAATGCCAAATATGACATAATACAAAATAACCAAAATACAAGAAAGGACATAAAAGAATGCGCAACAAAAATGGAAAAATTGATTTTAAGAGTCGACGTAGAAAAGATAACGAGGGCCCTAGCAGGTGCAAAAACAAACACGGACTTGGGAACACAAACGACAGTATGGTCGAACGAAAAAAAAAGAAGAACCCCTACAAATTGAAAACATTGGGACATACGAAGAATGGAGGAAAGCAATAACACAGAACAATACCTGGACAGAAGAAGTCTTTAAAAATACTAAAATAAAGGTTGGAAATTCATTAAAGACCCCAACAGATACAGTAAAAGTCGTAATTACAAAGCCAGAGGACAGAGATATGAACAAAGGTATACAGCTATTATTTAAGGAGAGATATCCAGAAATCAAAGGTGGCGAAGAAGTCTTAGAGGTATACAAACAAACGATCACCACAACAACAAAAACGAAAACGGAAACAAATACTCAAAAAATAATAAAAATCTGCAGAGGAGGAACAGAAGAGAATCTCTGGAACCTATTTAAGGAAATGAAAAACGAGACCATGGCGGATAAAAGGATCGCTGTACACAAGTTAGAGAATATGGATCTAAGAAGATTAAGACAGATGATAGAAACCATTTTTCATGGATCGTAATCAACAGCTGTGTTCTTTACAAATACAGAAAGCGACTTATCCTATCAAAGAAAAGGCCCCACAAACAAAAGCTGGCAAAATGAAACTACCGCCATAGTCGTCCAAAAGGCTGGAAAGGAGTACGAGGACTTAGTCAAGGAGCTGAAAGAAGGTCTAAAAAACAAAAACGAGTCCAAGATAATACGAAATGTACACAAAGGCAAGAATGGTGGTTTAGTAATAATTGCTGATAAAAACGAAGAAGCGGTAAAATCCCTTACAGAAATAATTGAAAAAAACGTACATACAGACAAGACCAAAATAATAAAAAACAAAACAACAGAGAAGAGCATATTACATATTAGAGGGATGCACCAACTGACGGACATACATGAAATTATAGAGGCCATTGAAAAAAAAAACAGGAAAAATAAGGGAGGCAGAACAATACAGGATAAGCGCTCTAAGGCCCAACGCGCGAAATACGCTAGCTGTGACACTAGTCATAGACAAGGACCTGTCGCAACCACTGTTAGAGACTAAATATATACAGATAGGGATCAGCCGATGCAGCATCGAAGAAAAAATTGATGTTGCACGGTGTTACAGATGCTGGTGCTTCAATCACATAGCACAAGAGTGCAATGGCCCGGATAGAACGAATCTATGTATAAATTGCGGACAGGAGGGTCATTTAGCAAAGACATGCACGAATTCTCCATGTTGCTTGCTGTGGTGCCACGAACATAGGACAAACTCTCGAGAATGCATGGAGTTCAAAAGTGCCATATCCCGGGCGATAAAAGCAAGACATATGGAGAGCAACATAAATAAAACAATACTTACGGACCGAGATCAAGATAAACATCGAGATCAAGCATCTGCATAACCCCAAAAATGACCCTACTACCAATCAAAATCTTACAAGCAAACACACAAAGAAATGTTGCCTCAGAAAACCTGGCAGAAGCGATAGCCCAGAGGCTAGACTGCGACATGCTCTGCATACAGGAGCCGAATAAAAAGCGCGCGAAAGTAAGTGGTCCATACACCTATAGATCAAACGAACCAGACACAAACACTCTAATAAAAATCACAAAAGCAAGCAGGAAGGAAACTTCAATTTCAAAGAAGGAAAGCTTTGACAACTTCACATTCATACAGACAGGCAATAACTTCTTCTATTCTGCCTATATATCACCAAACTGCTCTATGCAAGTTTTCGAAGAATTCCTAAACATACTTTTCCTTAACATTGGACAGAAACTAACAAAAAAATCAAATAGAGTCATGTGCGGCGACTTTAACTCAAAAAATGTGGCATGGGGAGGTACTAGAACCGACGCCAGAGGAAAACTGCTGCACACAACCATAATGTCCCACGGATTAATAATTCTAAACGACGGAAAACTCCCAACTCTGTCCCGAACAACTCGATCGTCATACATTGACCTAACTGTCGTTTCGGAAAATGTTTTTAAAGCAGTGATAACTTGGAGATTACTAGAAGAAGAAAGCCTTAGTGACCATCGCTTCATACTTTTCGAGACTGGCAATAAAAAAAGAAAACCGACCTACCTAAATTACGCTGACACAGACATGCTAAAAAAAGGCTTTGAAGAACTAAAAAGAAACAATTCTGAACTGGACATAAAACAACAAATAGAAAAAATACACAAAATATACCCGACATCTGGCAAAAGATTCGCACAAACGAAAATTACCAACTCCCATACTGGTGGGACGCAGAAATCAGCAGAAAAATCCAAAAAACCAGAGAAGCAAGAAGAAGCTTTCTAAGAGAGACACAAGACGACAGAAACAGAGATATTCTCAATCTATATACAAAGATGCCAGGCGTGAACTAACAAAGGAAATAAAAAAAGCAAAAAAAAAACAATGGAAAGAACTCTGCAACAAACTAGAAGACGACGTATTCGGGCAAGCGTATCAAATAATAAAAGGACAAATAAAACAACAACCGCCTAAAATAGCACTATCCGAAGAAGAAATCTTTAATAAACTTTTTATTACCAATCCCGCAGAAAAAATCGCGAAACTAAATTGTGAAACCACTCCGCCTGCAGTTACAGATACGGAACTGATGCACGCTGTAGGACGAATCAAACTAAGGAAATTGCCTGGGCCGGACATGATGCTACCCGAACATGCTAAGATGCTTATATCGGAAAACAGGGACTTCTTCTGTTCTTTATACACAAAGTGTATTAGAGCCAGCTATTTTCCTGACGAGTGGAAAAAGGCTAAACTAATCCTACTGGAAAAACCTAAAAAAAAACGAACACAACGAAAAAACCTACCGACCCATATGCCTTTTGGACATTCTGGGGAAAACACTTGAAACCATCTTAAACGAGAGACTCAAAACACAAATAGAAAGAAACGGTGGACTTAACCCAAATCAATTTGGATTTACAAATGGAAAATCCACAATAGATCCTATCAAAAAAATTGTAAGGAAGGTCAACAGGGTCCCCAAGAAGATCGTGAGCCTCATCTGCATTGACGTAAAAAATGCGTTTAATACCGCCAAATGGGACATTATTGTTACAGCAGTAAAAAAACGTGGTATTGACAACTATCTGATCAACATGATAATATTATACTTTGAAAACCGTAAAATACAATTATCCAGAGAAAATACAAGCGACGTAGGAGCGGGCGTCCCACAGGGATCCGACTTAGGACCCTCCCTCTGGAATATAATTTATGACAGCATCATGCAGGAGTTCTTTGACCTTCTCATAGAGATCATATGTTATGCGGATGATTTAGCAATATTAATCAGAGCGGCAACGGTGAAACAGACCATCGATGCAGGCAACAGGGCATTACATAGGATTAGTCAATGGATGGCCAGAAACGGACTAAGCGTTGCACCGGAAAAAAACATCGGCAGTGGTATTCTCAAGGAGTTACGTACACCGAAGAGAAATCAGATTTAAGATGGATGGCTACGACATATTTCCCCAGAAGATCATGAAATATTTGAAAGTTACATTGGACTACTGTTTAACTTTTAGTTCGATTATAAATTCAGTTGCAGAAAAAGTGGAAAAAACAGTAAAAGCCCTAAACGCAATTCTCCCAAATATAAGAGGTCCATCCAGTCTCAAAAGAAAGGTCATGGCTATGTCCATGCAATCCATTGCCTTGTAAGCACGAATGGCACGAATCATTAAAAATTAATAGAAACCAAAATAAGCTTTTATCTTGCTCTGAGGTGTATAAGCTTATACCATACGGTTAGCGTGGACGCAGCCTTAGTGATTGCTGGCCTAGTACCAATTACTCGAATTACTGAACGAGCTAATATATACAAGAGAAACAGGGCACAAAACTATCAGAGCAAGCAAAATCAAAAATAGCATAGAAGAAAGAGAAAAAACATTGGAAAAATGGCAGAGAAACTGGTCAGCGGCAGCGGGACAACCAAACGAAAAAGCTAAATGGACAAGACAATTAATACCGGATATAAGGGAGTGGGTAAGCAGGAGATACGAACAGGTAGTTTACAGTACGACACAATTTCTAACAGGACATGGCTGCTTTGGCAGCTATCTATACAAATGCAAAAAAGACGATCACCTGCTTGTATGTACGGAGATGCAGAAGTAGATGACGTCGAGCACATGCTGTTTCACTGCGAGAGATTTTCAGGAATAAGAACAAACACCGAAATCGAGACAAACACAAACCTAAGAAAAGATAACCTAATAGAGACGATGCTACAGAATAAACAAAATTGGAATTACATAACAAAAATGATGGGGAGGATGGTGGAGATAAAGGTGAGGGAAGAAAGAGAAGAACAAGAGTAAACAGAGAACAGAGAGAGACAACCACAGATCAAAATCAGATCAACAGTACTCTCACTCTGAGGAATATTTCCCAGGAAACAGTGCCGGAGTGAGAGGTGCAGGAGGGGGTGATGTTTAGTGGGTAGTGGAGATCTTAAACCAGCCGAGACTCTGAGTCCCACAGTACTTGGTGACAAGTCTACGTAAACGTTTTCGTTGTGTATTTCTTTTGTAATTTCTTGCCATGTGAAATGAAAATAGGTACGTACCTATATTTGACCTTTGAAATGATCAACATGGGACAATACCGCGCACCTTATCATTAAAATCTATGGGGGCCAATACCGCGCACCTGTTGGGCTATAGCATTCGCGGTATTACAGAATATCGACAATGACCTTGTTTTCTAACTTCAACTATAATGTTACGGGAATAAAATAGGAAACAGGAAACATTACTAAGGGAAGCACTAAAATGCTTAATATTGAAACTTACCTCTCTTATTTTCTGGCAGCTAAAAATTATTACAAGGCCAAGGAAACTTACACTTTAAAATACTGCGTAGCACTGAATACACCTATTAAGGGTACAACCTTTGTGGCATAGTTGCCACGTCTACGAAATAACGTACGAGTTATCTAGCCTCATTTTTCGGGCTTTAAGGTCTATTTATTGGATGCGCATTATTGCTCCGCTGCGCAGTTTTACCCCGCTTTCCCCTAATTTCAAATTCAGTAAAGATTCATTTGCAATACTTTCAACCCTCAAGAAATAACCATTTTTATTGTGAAGATTTGTTTAAAATTTTCTCTCAGAGCTTTTACGCCCAATAAAAACAAAATACAGGTACCATTAATAACAAATAAATGATTTGCCGCGAAACAGTTTTTCAGAAGGCCTACTCTTACGCAATCACTTTGAATATTTAAGCAACAAAAAGTTTATCGACGATTGTAAACATGGAGCGCTCCATTTCGAGACTTTTTTAGATCTGTCCATTTATTTTTATTTTAAACGAGTTTTTGCCGTTAAAACTTAATTGCATTTGAGCCGTAGAGTCAATGTAATTTTAAATGAGAATTGTGAGTTGTTTTATTCATAACGGAAAATTGAACGTCGAAATGTTACAACCTATGGCGAAATCACCTAAATTATAAATTAAACGATAATTACTCAATTGAATTGCGATTGTGGTTTTACAATGTATTTTCATGAAATGTTCGTATGTAATATCACAAAAGCATCAATATTGCTGAGAATTTTACATGACAGCGTGATATTTAAAAACTGAGCTTTTTTCATAATTTGGAGAAAAATCCGACGCCGAATAAAAAAATGGAACAGGCAATAACTGCGGCACGATATTATTATTGTACTCTGACTGCGGTAGCTGAAGGACAAACGAATATTAGACTCGCTTTTGTATTCCTTACAGGATTTTAGACAATAAATTTGGTGGGAAGCATTATTTAAAACCAGACGGTTAACCTATTTTCAATTCATAAAAGGAAAAAGCTGTTCTTAAAAAAAGTCAAAAGTATTCGTATTGGCAGTCTATTAAATCATCAAGAATTAAAATATCTTATTAAAAATTATCGAAACAAACGTGGTAATAATGGCACTTGATATTCAAAAGTTGGAAACCCGTTCAATGGATATTGCTGCGTTTAAAGTACAAGTACCCTTTTCCGACATGAAAGGGATATTTGAGCCTGTGATTTGGCCAAAATACACCATAATATGGCCTTTCCGAAGTCCTAAAGAAAATTTTTGGAAGCCAGAGGCAACACAAGTGGAAGCACAGGGAAATCTCAAGACTTTCCGGGGACTGAAAATCAGGAACAAAATAAAATAAATATTATTTATATAAATATTCGCTCATTAAGAAATAAAACAGGTGAAATTGAATCCTACTTAAATGACAGGGATACTGACTGATTTTCTAAGTTTCAGCGAACAGCTTCTAGTGGAACAGGAGGTAAATTCAATTACAATTAATAATTTTTCTATAGGATCACATTTTTGTAGAAAGGCAAGTGGAAATGGTGGTACAGTAATCTTTTCTAAATCTCACTTATTTATTGTAGACAGGCCAGATCTTGTAGACCTTTCAATAGAAAACCTCTGTGAAATATCAGCAGTTAAATTTGCTACACTGAAATTACTTATTATAATTACTTATAGACCTCCTAAAGGCTCGATGATTTATTTATAGAAACCATGGCAATTGTACTAAGTAAATTAGATCCTAATTGCCATACTGTAATAAATGGTGATTTTAACGTTCATTTTAATCTTAATGAAAAAAGAGCAAAATATATCATTGCCCTTATGGAGAGCTTTGGATTTCAGTAACAAGTTTTTTTACCAGCACACAGTCAAAACAATCTTGACAATTTTTTTATTAACTTTAGCAACCAACTGAACTTTAACATAAAAGTTTTTGACCCTAATCTTTCAGACCATGCTGCCATCTCTATTGTAATAAATACCACCACCACTGTAAATAAAAGAGAATTTATTTAATGATTATGGAAAATTTGTATTATACAATATTATTTGGGACTTTACAAATTACCCTTCAGTAGATACAAAATTTGAATCATTCCTAAAAATAATCACTGATTGACTGATTTGCTTTTCCAAAAATTAAAAAACTACTAATAACACTCAAAAAAATACAATAAAATGGTTCACGGAACCGGCAAATTCGCGAAACTTTACGATTACTAACAGAATGGTATACTATTAGACCCTTAGCAATATTAAAAGAATAAATCAGCATTTTCAGGAATCAGTATAGGAAGAAATAAAGACAACTAAACAGAGGGTTAATGCAAATTTTATTCAAAAATCCACAAATAAGGCAAAATCAGCATGGCAAATAATAAACCATCATACATTTAATAAAAAATTTGGAATTTCTTTAAATGCGGAAGATTTTTATGTTTCCATTGCCAATATTGCTAAAAACTTAGTATCTCATATCTCAACCCTACAAAGTAGTATTAGTCATTGTATATTGATGTAATGACTAAAAATATAGGTTCTGCATTCTCATTACAAGGAGTAGGCAAAATTTAAGTTAGAGACGCAATCAACAGCTTAGAAAATAAAAATAGTCGTGACATATGACATAAACACTGACATACTAACATATTTAAAAAATATTCTTATTGCTCCACTAACAAAATTACTGAACATAAGCTTAACAGAAAGCATTTATCCGCTATGCTTCAAGGTAACTAAAATTATACCTATACCTAAAAAGGGAGATCTAAATGATCTAAATAATTTTAGACCAATTGCCCTAATCCCAATTATATCAAAGGTCTCCGAGTCAATTTTAAGAGACCAATTATGATTACTTTTAATGTGAAAACCTGTTTACAGACTGCCAATTTGGCTTTAGAGAGGGCAGATCAACCACTCAAGCAATTTTAAGAATGTGGGAAGCATAGATGATGCCTTTGAGAGGGGAGAGCATATGAATGTTGTGTTCTGTGGCCTTTTGAAGGCGTTTGACTGTGTTTCGTATAATATCTTGGTCCAAAAATTGGCTCACTAGGGAGTCAGTGGGCCAAGCGTAAACTTAATTAAAAGCTACCGGAGCGGTCGCAAACCTACTTTAATGGCAATATGACAGTGGAACATGGTGTGCCACAGGGATCTCTTTTGGCACCTCTCTTGTTCCTTATTTCTATTAATGATATTAAAATGACATCAATCGATTTAATATTAAGTTTATTATTTGCAGATGATACCACTTTGTTAAACAGAGACTGTGACTACCAAGTGTTGCTCACAAAAACAGAAAATACTTTGAAAGACCTAGAGAATTGGTTTACCTGTAATAAACTTACTCTCAACAAGGAAAAACATATCAGCTTACATATACTTTAAAATCGTTAGATAGAATGCAGCAAAATACATCAAGAGAAATAAAATTCTTGGGTGTTTATCTAGACCCCACTCTAACCTTTGAGAACCACATAGATCACCTATCAGACCGACTCTCAAAAAAAATTTTTTATAGAAGACTCAGAACATTGGTCCCTTTTTCTGTACTATTAAATTTTTACCATGGCATCTTTCAATCAGTAGCCTGTTATGGTCTTTTGGCGTGGGGACAATGCTCCCACGCTGAAAGAGTGTTTAAACTACAAAGAAGAACCTTTCGGGTGATTTGTGGGATCAGTTATCAAGAAGAAGTTAAAACTAAATTTAGTGATCTAAAAGTAATGACAATACCATCAAGATTTCTATTTGGTGTTTGCTGTAAGCTCATAGTTTGTGTAAGATGCAAAGAAACAATGACCATCATAACCATAGCATACGGTATAACAATCATATATGGCCAGAATTTTTAAGACTACAAAAATCCAGGCTGTTTACAAATTATGTTTCCATCCACTTTTAATAAGCTATCACATAATATTAAAAGTTTACCATTAACAAAATTTAAAACCAGGATTAAGCAAATTTTAACTTCAAATCCCTTGTATAAAATTGAGGAATTTTTGTCCATTAATTTGGATGTTGTTGCTGAAATATAGAATATCACACCAAAATTCCATAGGGGGACAAAGAACACAAAGTCACAGTCAATGAATATGTATTGGTGTTTCGCCTTACGGCATCATCAGACCTAAATAAAATGATGACATAGAACCACGGAAAATTAAAACTAATGAAAAAAATATACCTTACTTATGCAAACAACAACCACAACGCTCACAAGTTAAAATAACAATATACTGTTGGTATTATTTACAACTAAACACTACTGAAAAATAATTTAGCGACATTCACACACCTATTATAATGCATATTTCTGCTTAAAAAACGTAAACCAACAAAAATAAAAAAGAGAAATTTTTTACAACGACTCGAGGCCCAGGGATCGAACCCAAGACCCTCTGCTCCAAAATCAGACAAGTTAACCATATTTGCTATCGTGTGTTATGGTATAGAAATCGTTCACTAGCTTACTAACATTGTGCAGTAGTTGAGTTGTCAATTATTCTAATTAAATAGAACTATATCAGTTAAAATGAAAAATTTAAAAAATTTAAATTATTGTACATACATATACCGGGTGTCAACGAATCAATTAGACAAGTCATAACTGCTAGGATATTAGATTTATCAAAATGAGATTTTGTGTAGGTAAATGGTATAGGAAAAGGACAATTTTCGCATATTTTTCACTTTCCGGTCACTTCCGGTTTCACCGGAAATGGCTTCGGTTTCAAATTTTTAAATGGAACACCCTGTATATTTTTAC
>MU184743.1:72035-96319 GCA_016904865.1 Pissodes strobi
AATCCAAAAATGTAAAAATATACAGGGTGTTCCATTTAAAAATTTGACACTGGAGCCATTTCCGGTGAAACCGGAAGTGACCGGAAAGTGAAAAATATGCGAAAATTGTCCTTTTCTTATACCATTTAACTACACAAAATCTCATTTTGATAAATCTAATACCCTAGAAGTTATGACTTGTCTAATTGATTCGTTGACACCCGGTATACTTAGTTATGTTAAAACGTTTGTTAATTATTGTGATTAAGATTATTAAAAATAAAATTGGGTTCGAAATTAAAAACATCATTAACATAATCAAGGATTGGACTTGTTTTTGCTCTCGTGATCTCTAACTTTTCCAAAAGATCCAGTTTTTTTGCCTTTTCCACATTCATGTAATAATGAGACATTTTCCTACGCCGAAAACCCGTGACCCGATGACAAGAGATGGTTCGCAAAGGCAGATTTAGTTTCCACAATACTGGTATCCTTAAAGTTATTATAAAGGCTTAAGTGTTCTTTCACCCTAGTTGAGACCCTCCGACCCGACTGACCAACATACACGGCCGAGCAATCACCACAACTTAACGAATACACCCCTGATTTGAAGAATCGTTCTGTTCTCTCTTTGGTATTTACTAGGTGTTTTTTCAAAAAATTTACAGTCTTAAAAGCTATTTTTATGTTTAACCCTTTGAAGGAATTAGCGAGTTGACGGGAAATGGAACCGAAAAAGGTTAAACACCTAAACTTAGAACAATCTTTTTGGTTGAATTTGAGGATGTGAAATGAGAGTATATATTTATTCATAAATTTGAAGAAAAGTCGATTGATTAGAAGCTATTGGTTTTATTACGTTAAACTCTTTATAAAAACATTCTTTCGAGAGAGGAATATTAAATAATCTAAATAACAGGGAATTGAAGGCTGCAAACTTGTGAGAATACGGAGAATTAGAGGCGAATTGTATAATGTTGTCTGTGGTGGAAGGTTTCCTATAAATCTCGAACTCAATACGGTTATTGACCGATCTTTTTAACAAGAGGTCTAAGAATGGCAAAGATTTATTTACTTCTTTTTCCAGAGTGAGAGAAATTTTGTCATGTAGAGAATTCGCAAAAGCAAGGAAATTAGACAAGTCATCATCGCTTCCATCCCCATACTATGCAAATATCGTCGACATATCTTCTATATGCAATAAGAGGTGCGGCATAAGGACTTTCCAGGAACTGAAGCTCCAAATTGTTCATAAAGACCTCATTTAAAAAAGGTGAAAGGCATGACCCCATAGCTAAGCCTGATTTTTGTTTAAACATCTTGTTATTAAATTTTAAGAAATTCTGGTCTAATACAGTTTTTAACAAGTTTATTAAATCGGATGAAATCAACCTTGGAATAGAGGAACTAGCTAATAAAGATTCAGTAAGGTCAACGCACTCGCAAGGCGGAATACTCGGAAATAGGTTTTTAACATCCAATGAGATTAAAATGGAATTATTCGGAATTACATTTTTCAAAAAATTTGCAAAGTCAATCGAGTTTTTGGCTGAAAACTACTTTTAAACCCAGTAACCTCTCTTAAAACTTTATTCAGCCAAGATGAGAGTCCGTAACAGGGAGAATCTACGAAAGATACCACTGGTCTAATGGGTTGACCCTCCTTATGAACCTTAGGGAGCCCATATAGTAAGGGAGTTTTAGGGTTCATAGGATATAAAGCCTCCTTCCTAACGTCAAAAAACTCTAAGGTTACCAAAGATTTACGTAAAATGCCATTTAATTTTGTAAAAAAGGGCAACGTAGGATCCCTTGTCAAAGATTGAAAATCATCGGCGTCAAGAAAATCCATAACTTTTTTCACATAATCCTCACGTCTCATTATCACCAAACATGAACCTTTATCCGCTTTTGTGACAACTAGATCATTTTGCTCTATCTTAGTTTTTAAAGATCTTAAATGTCGTTTATTAAAATTATGAGAAGTATTAACATCACAAGTATTATGTTGATTAGAATTTAAAAAAGAAATTATTTTGGCTCTTACGATGATTTTATTAGCTATATCAGTTGTTTGAAGTATACTTTCTGCTTCAACTGCTAAAGTTTCCTTAGTTTTGAGATCAATGTTATTAGAAAAATTAAATTTTGGTCTAAAATACTCTGTTCTTGCGGAGAAAAAACAATATCACTTAAGTTGAGAAATCTCTTATGAAATTCAAAATATGTATTACGGTCTAAATCTCGTCTAAAGTCATTCCCATTGTTATTTCTCAATTGTGTTCGTTTAGCTAATTTTAGTAGATTCATTTTCTTACCCAACCTCCTAAAAGTTTCGATTCCAAACGTCTCGACGTCATCCCTAAGTTTCAAATCTAAAACACAAAATTCCAAAAAAGATAAACTAGAAGTTAGAATTAAATTAAGATATTTTAGCTTAGAATTCACAACATTTAAACTTTTGTAATGACTCTTTATTTCCTCCTTTATCCATATGTTTTGGGCATTTTTTAACGCTGTGCTAGAAGCTCTTGTGTGCGTTTTACATTTGAGGTTGATGAATTTCGGAATAAATTGAAATAGTAAACATTGTTGAAGGAACCAAACTTTAAACAGTGGGTTTTTCCGTGCAATTAGGTTCTTTCGGTAGGTTTGGATGAGTGTAGCCTGACTGGCAGTGCATAATACAAAATAATCATCCATAATTCTCAAAGGGACGTAATCTTTAATTCCAAAGTGGGACAAAGAACACAAAGTCAACTTTGTGTTCTTTGTTCTTGGAATTAATGATTAAGTCCCTTTCAGAATTATGGATGATTATTTTGTATCACACCAAAAGGTTGAATACCACAACATTGTGTGAAAGGTTTTCTTTTTTTTCCTCTAGAGATAAGCTAAAGAAAAATGTGTGTCATAATATTGTTACGTTTTTCCCGTGGGTTCTTAACAGAATTACAACTTTGCTATTCTCAACTAATACTCTCTTTATTCACTACCACCGTATACAATTCAACTCACTATACCAGTCTTATAACTTTACCACTAATATCTATTCAACACTCAATGATTAACTGAACTAACTAACTAACATTCGCCTTAGGTCTGCTTATATATAATCTCAAATCTATAACGAATATTCGGGAAGTATTCCGAGGCCACTCTATATGATCTCGACGAGGCCATCGAGATAATTCCAGCGATCCCGAAACTTCGCGTCCGGCCGGGCGATGAGTCATACAGACAAAGAAGCGAGGGGCACGGCGGCTAGTTGTATAGGGTAACAATATGTACATGTAGTGTAATGTGTATAGTTTAATATATTCTGTAAGTTTTAACTTAGATTTAAGAACTGCGTCTTTGTAAATTTTCATTTTGTAATGACGTGTGATTTTTTTTTTCCTGCACAAATAAATTATTTGAATTTGAATAAGTTATTATTCATTTAGGATTTGATATTTTTTTTTGTGTTCAGCATGCACAAATATTTCTTATTTTGTTGTCAGTATAAAAATAAAAAATACTCTTTAGTATAAATATTGTTCTTTATTAAAAACAAATTAATATCGAGATTTTATAAACCACATTACCATAGAGATTAAACTTACCCAAGTGATCAAACTCACAATAATTTCGGGACGGTGACCAAAGCCGAGGTGGCTTTATGTTTAGGTACGTTTTCTTCTAATATACAAAATATTACAAAATTGTAATAAGGTTCATCGATAAACAAGATACACATGCTTACGAGGGTATTCCTACATATCTTTTTAAACGAATATTTTTCAATCTACAGGAAAAAATATTTTTAATTTCATAAAAGTTACACCTGTTTAAGGTATTTCTGGTTTTAGGCTGTGGAATGACACAAACTTGGTCAAAGCGGGAGCACAAAGTATTTTCTTAATGAATAATATGTATTATATAATTCCGGGTAGTGGCTAATATTAATAATGACTTTGATGGAATAATACAAATCTCAGGTACTAACCAAATTAAAGTACTACTTTTAATAAAAACCATTAAATAACTGATATATTAGACTATTTAGGCAGAACCATTTTAATTCCTTCTGACGCAAACAAAGAGTCGATAAATTTGAGATTTGAATTTTTCTTTCGATAATCATGTTTGGCGGATATCTCTTGCTAAGTGAAAATTGTTTATACATTGTTCAAAGACTTTGTCGATTAAAATTAAATCTAAACTAACTGATTCATTTGTGCCTTATAGTTTATTTATGACGGTGTTTTTACAATTTACATGTTCATGTATGAATGGAGATGATGGACTACTTAATTCACTCCACTAATAATTAATTCAAAACGCTCTATTAACGAAATATCAAAAAATAAAGCTAATACAATAATACCGTGCTTTCGACCAAGACGGCTAACCCCTCACTACTTCTCTCTCTATCTTATATAAGCTCCCAACGCTTCGTCATGTTTTGGATTCGCCATTCGATGCATCGGAACTTGGCTTCATAGTGGTTTAGTATCCCAATATTGTACAGTGGTTCTCACAATCGGCCATCCTGCAGCGCAGGATGTCCTCGATCGCATAAAATTTCACTGCAATACAAATAAACAATTGTGTATGTAGAAGTCTCCTCCTGTAAGAAGCTCTAAACCCCTTTTGATCAGAGTAGTACAACTACAGATCAGAGTAGTACAACTTAGATAAATTTGTGGGATTTTTCGTTGAATAAGGAGTGCATTATTCTGCTCTCCTATGTAATATCCCACTTCTGATGTAAGGGGAATTATTCAGTCCACTAACTAATTCAAAACACTCTATTAACGAAATATCAAATGAGAATGCTAATACAATAATTTCGTGCTTTCGGCCAAGACGGCGACGATTACTTCTCTATCTATCTTATATAAGCTCCCAACGCTTCGCCATGTTTTGGATTCGTCATTCGAGCTTGGCTTCACAGTGCTATAGTATTCCAATATTGTACAGTGGTTCTCACATGTATTATGTGCCAAAGAAAGGTTTGCTAGTGTATTTTATCATTTCCTGACATCTTATATCAAAAAAGCATAAATGTGTGTATTTTCGTGAATCTCTTGTCAGCTTTTGTAAAGATTTTGCATCATAGTTTTACTAAAATTGCTTAGCCGTAATCTTCACTTAAGAATATAGTAGACCTTTTATTACCTTTAATCGTTTTTGGTAATGTTGCTGTGCATGAAGCATTTCAGTGTATTTTCAAAAACGCTTTGGGTATTCCTTAGTGACAAACAGAATGGAAGTTCACAAAAACAGCAAGTTTAAATAATTTTAGATTCACTAAAAAAATATTCCAAGGCATTTTAATAGTTTTGGCTTCAGGGTTATTAGTAAAGAAATCATTATTAAAAACGCGCCAAATTAATATTGAAAAACTTTGATGAAAATGAATAAACAGAAGCTTAAAAACGGTACATTAAAATACACATATTTATACTTTTTTGATAAAATAGCACATTCGATAGAAATTATATAACAAAGTACAATTTGTGCGCTTAAAAAGTTTCAACGTTATTTAAGGAAATGCTGACGAAACGTCAAATATATAAGGATCAAGAACCCTTTGCAATAATGTCAAGATAATGGCTGGGCAATTTTGCCAACCGAAAAACATGTACAATAGAGACAATAGTTAAAAAATACACAATATCCAATTCAAGACAGCTAAAATGAAAATATTTTTTCTAATTTACAATAATATTCAGATACGCAGCTTGTAGATATCTCATAGGTGAGTTGGGGCAAGTGCGACCACTTTTTTCTATTAGTACCACCTTGGAGCGCAATACTTTTTTAAATTCAATTCTAATTTCAAAACTTCTTTGTTATATAATCTTTTTGAAGTTTTTTAAATTAAATAAACAAATATTGGTTAAAAAGTTGCAACCCAAAATTTTTTGTACAATTTTTTTTTGTTGATGACCGAAATCTCTCTTGCCCCGGTGCAATGGGGCAAGAGCGCTTTTACTTAATACAACGCTATCTAAAGCTGTGGTGGGGAAAGAGCGTTTTAGTACAGATTTTTTTTTCTTATATTTTTAGCAGACCGATTGTATCTTTCACGGTTAAAATTTTACGAACATTCAAAACCAAGAGAAATTTTTTATATAAATATTTTTTTTATTTAAAAAAGAAGATAAATAAATGGTAACTTACGACAAATTGAAAAAAAAACTTAAATATCTAAAAAACGTGAAAATTCTACTAACTAAACAGCTTTTTGGAACTAACAGGCTGCGTAAAATGTTAAATCTACTGAATATTATAAGTATCAAAGGAAACTGGAAAACTTAATTCGCCTCTCCGACCAAGTAGTGAAACAGGCAAAGTTGAAATAATATCTTCCTTTTGAACATCTGAAATATCTCCAATTGGCGGGAATGTAAAAATCGTATTTTTCTTAAGAAAGCTACTTTCTCTTGCATATTTAACAGTAACTTCGCTGTTATCAATCCTAATCACCTGCGCTATGTAATGCTTAATTTGTTTTTTTTCCTAAAAACTTTACAAGCACCCAATCATCTACTTTCAAATTGGAAATATTTTTTGAAAATGTTTCCAGGTCTTCTTGGATCTGTAAAAACTCTTCAAAACTCTCAATATATTCCAGGCCATCCTCACTTAAAAGAGGTACATCGCTTAAGTCACCTTCACATGATGTATCACTTTCAGATATTTTTTTTGTTTTTTTTTCTTGTATTTGGATTTGCTTATGATTTGCTGCCACAAATTTGCTTAAGGGTACGTCATCTCCCGCGTCAAAAATTTCATGAGTACTCCTACGTTTAGTATTTTTTTGACGTTGTTTGGGTGGCACTTTTTCTTTCTCTTTAAGACGCTCTAGAACCTGCTGACTCGTTATTACCTCTGCACCATCACAAACTTTTCTTTTCTTCTTTGGTTCACTTGAACTTGTGGTTGGTCTTTTCATAGAACTTAGCAGTAGGCTTTCAAATGATACTGATGAAACGTTAGGACTCAGATCGGACTTATCATTGAGTGGAGTTTTAATTTCTTCCGGCGCCATACTTCTTAAGAGCTTATCATTAGAAGATGTATGACCGGTTTCCTTGTTAACCTGTTGTTGTTCTAAATTTTGAAATAATACTTCTTGGGGTGCTGTTTATGGTTGGAGCTTGGAGCGTTCATCGGGTATAACATTCCTGTAAATGGAAAAATATCGGCTTTTTTAAAGCCATTTTTTATTATTTCAGTACTGGCTTCGGCCCATATTTTTCCAATTAATTGTGAAAACTGCTTTTTTGGAATCATTAGACCAGGATTTTTTCTTTGTCAGTCCACCAGCTTAGCATCCCAGGCAATTTTTAGTGATCGAAACACTGATAAGTCAGGCGACTGAAGCAAAGGTGAAGAATGTGGAGGGAATTTCATAATAACTACTTGTTCAGCCATGGCCATTTCAATTACATTAATGGTAATGTGGGTTGAGTGGCCATCATAAATCAAAAGTACCGCCCGATCTGATCCTAAACTTTTAAAAAGCGTATTCTTCAGGTAATTTTCGAAAACTTGAGTCTCCATCCAGCCCTCGATCCAGCCTTTTCGTGTGGCTGCTTACGATGTTTCTGGGAATTCATCCTCAGGTGACTCTACCCACTCACTCCAAATGCTTTTTCCTTTGAAAACTATTAGCGGAGGACCCTTGGATCCGAAAACACTACAAGTTATTAGAAAGGTAGTATTTTCGCACCCTGGACCGCTGGTTGTCCTCGTGGAAGGAACGCCAATCTTTCCAACAACTTTTGTTTTTGAGGGGTCCGTAGTAAAACTTGTTTCGTCCAAATTCCATATTTGGTCTGGTTTGGTAATAAGTTTACACTCATCTAAAACGGATTCTAGGATGTCGAAGTAGCGTTGTATAATAAACGGGTTTACACATTTTTTTCGTGAAATTTCTACGCTTTGCGGTTTTTTATGGAAAGTCCATTTCGTTTTCGAAAATTAATAAACCAATCTGGACCTGGTCGTTCGTTTTTAAATTGAGTCTTCAACTCATTAGCCTGAACGTACTGCACCACAAGATCTAGCAACTCACTCCTAGAAAGCCCAAATCCCCCCTTTTCCATTAAACAAGACATTGTGCTAAGCGCCTTTCTACCTCTGGAGATAGATAAGTGTGTCGACCATAACTTATACTTTTTGTGCCTCTTTTTCCTTTGACGTGATCTTTCAACGTTGTTTCTGGTATCTTGTATATATTACTAGCCATTCGATATGTCAAAACAGACGCTTTTATTTCATTTACCGCTCGTTCCAGATCCTCTTTACTGTACGTGCTGCCTCGTTCACTGTTTCTCTTATAATTGCGAACCATCTTCAATTCTGAAAAGAAACAAACGTAAGTTCATTATTCAATTTAAAAAAAGTATGGGGCAAGTGCGACTGAAAAACGCACTTACCCCACAAGCAAAAGTCGCAATAGCCTCGTTAGTAAATTTTGGCGAGGCAAGTGCGACCCATGCTTTATTTCACAAACCTGAAGAAGAACCACATTATCATATTACAATAAATGCACTAAAAGACTTACCTCAAACACGCCAAACTTTTATTTTTAGAAAAAATATCGGCAGGAAATTGGTTCAAAAAATCACATGTGTACTCGATGTAGGAGCGTAACAGTCAACGCAGTAGACAAAAGCTGACTGAAGTCAAGAGCGAGCACGCTCTGCGTCAGGCACTAGTACGCGGTGTTGCCAAGACTTGTAGGATATAGTTTATTTATACAAATTCTCACTATTGCTCATAATTTCATTTTTGAAGCTAGTAGTCGCTTTAACCCCATAGTCGAACTTACCCCAACTCACTGAGAGATGAGTCTTCTGGCCTGTCTCTGCCCAGGTGCATTGGCCCAATGTCTTTCCGCCTTTACGTGCCTTACATACTTTTATTATTTACATCTGGTATGGAATACGATTTCAATTGATTTATCAGCTCATTTTTCAAAAGAGTATTAGAAAACTACTTTTAAAAAGAAATAGATATTATATCTAGCGCTCTTTTGCACTTTACGGGTGTCATGAAATACCGTAAGGTGTATGTATATTTTGTTCTTTAAAATAAAGAGAGATCTGAGTAGGCTCTAAGCTGTATGACAGACAGCGATGTTATATTTAGATAAAATGCACTTGATCTTTTCAGATAAACCGCTGGTCTAAGACATTGCAACCCAGGAATATAGTTTCTTCCCTTTCACTGGTAGAATGTTCTCTTGACGGATGTCAAGGATATCTTTTGGCAATTGACTGGGGTTGTCATGGTATTCATTGATGATGGGCGGTCTTCCCTTTAGACTAATATTCTTAATAATATATTAAGAGATAAATTGGCAGCAAACTCCCATTAATATTTTTACATGTTATCCCCAATATTGTAATAAAAGAATTGCATGTAAAGTGAGGTTGCCCTTTTCAAAAGGTACGTTATATCTAAAATAATTTATAATTAAACTAGGCGCCTTCCTTTGCCCGGTCTTTCGCTAGTGTAGAGAATTTATCAAGGTTCATTCCTGCCACATTGAGACTTCTTTTCACGCACTAATTATGGCCCAAGTGGGATGACCTACAGCTTCACATGGCGCAGTAAAGCACTAATTCGGGCCAGCGGCCAGCTAAGTGGCCGTATGAGTGAGGAAATATCCATCAACTACTGCCAGTGAATTCCACCTTCCGTATGACCTTCATATGAAAATTAATTAGGCCGTATAATTACTTACCTTATATTCATTGGAACTACTGCTAAATGCCTTTTTATTGATTATTATCTTTTATATTATCTATTACAGTTTTTACCGATATTTGATTAATTTATACCGAATATCTTCATTACCATATATTATTTTTGTTAGCAAAAGTCTTGCTAATATCATTGTAATTATCAGATTTACTTTTTGTACTTCGTACATTTACTTAAATGCTGCGCACTTACTGTAAGACTTATGGCAGTAGACCGTCTTACATAACTATAAGTCTAGGCTAGGTCCAGAAGCGTGTTACCGAATTGAGGTCACTTCGATTTCCCATGTATGCCTTCATTGAATATTTTCTTCATAGGTCAATTTAATTTGATTTAATATATTTTTCCTGTTTATGTGTTCATTGATATTATCGCTACCATGGGATTAATAGAATGATCGATGTGTACTTTCAGCGTTGAGTGCAAGTCAATTATTTCAACCAATAAGCGGTGCCCCTTCGATTATCGATCGCCTCCACGTGTGCGTGGTCGTATAGAGCGCCGAACTGTCAGCTCGTTTGCCGTTTTGTTGTTTGTTGCCGTTTACCATGTATTTAAAAAATATATGCCGTTTACAGTATTAAAGTCATTGTGAGTCGTCCATTTTGGTGTTTACTGTTTGCTTTGTACTTTACTCAAATGCCTATACTTACTGTGTTTATTGTTATTTCAAACTTGGACAATTTGTCGGTGTGAACTTGTAGTGAATATGCCAATCATAGAATACAATTATGTAAATTAATTATGGATTCGTACATAAATGTGAGATTTTTCCATGAAGCCAAACAAATGTCGTCTAAAGAAGAATACCTATATAAGGCAAAAATACACTATTTTATTAAGGCGCAATAAAATTAGAAGTGTCATAATATCATGTTTTATTTACCTCTTAACCCAAAAATATATAAATGAATATCTGCAGTTACATCCTGTTTGAAAATTAATGTTCATATTGTTTTGTAATCATATGTTGTTTTTCAATTATTTCTATCCACCACAAACATCTATTCATTTTTGGAATATCATTAAAGTTATACGACAAATAAATTTCCTAAATTATATTGTTAACATAAATACTAATTTATGATGAGGGCGTTTCACACTGACTTGGATTTCAAAACGTACATACCATATTTATGATTTTATTGATTTTAATATGTGAAATATACTATTTGCCTCGCTAGCTTATGCGCAAATTAACCAAAGTACACATCAAGCAAGTGCAATGAGTGCAACAAGTACATCCTCGGCGAACTGCAGTTCCATAGTAAACAAGCTTGACTCACGATATAGGAGTATTAAATATATGGAATTTATGCAATTATTTCTTTTCAGGTTTATCAACATTCTTAGATAAGGTGTACCATCTTTCTAAATTTTACTACCCTAAGTTCAATGCTTAAAAACATTGATATATTCTGATTAGAAAATTTAATGGCGCCTTCGCCCAACTGTCTACTCTACGATCCACACCTATAAATATTATTACCGTTGAGTGAATCAGGCATATGGACCGGTTATTAAGGGATTAACTAATCGCGTTACAACCTGTCTCACCCTGCATAAATATATGTAAATATTATAGTATATTTTATATTAACATAATATTTTAAAATAATACATTATGCACAAGGGAAGCGAAAGTAGACAAAAACAAGAATAAATGCGAGATACACGATACAAAATTAGAGCTGGCCGAATCTATACACAGACACGACCGACGCTGTGCTTCTTCGTATCTAGCCAATGCAAGGTGAGTTAGCGGACAGAAAGAATGGACTCGTTAACTTGCGAATTGTTTTGGAATACTTATTATAGTCGAATAGTTTTGAATACTTGACTACCAAGAAAATGAAATCGATACACAAAATATTCACTATTTAAGGTTAAAGTTTTATTTTGCCGACCCCGGCTCCAGCGGCAATAAATATATTTTTGCCGTTTGGTTTCTTAAATCAGATAAGGTGATATGTCTGTCAGTGTTCGAGCATGTCAAAATTTCCCCATTTGGGGGACTCAAACTTAGTTTTTTTAGACTAATCTAACATGTACAGCCCTTTTTAAGACCAATCTGCTTACAGCTCCTAACAAAATAATATATTATTCTTGTGTAACATTCCGATTTGACCAGTGTCAAATATTTTTAAATTTTATTTTATACGCCGCCTTTAGCAAAAAAATGCTGTAATTTGCGGTAAGAATTGTTGAAAACAGGTCAATACTCATCGGTTAATTAATTCGAAATTTATTGATTCGATTTGCTGTCAATAAGCTTCAAATTGCCGTATTCCTTAATGTAAATTAACTCTATTCTAAATATAGGTTAACGATATATTTGTATTAGCTTTTATAACACTCTGTACCTATATTTATTTTAGTTGATAAGCGAAGCACAGATTGCTTAGGTCTGATCAAATCACTAAAATAGGATATTATTGTTATTAGGATAGCTTTGCTTAATTTATATTACATTACCGTAGAACGGCCAGCAAAACAATTTATATTTTTAAGAATTCTGTTAATAAAACCTGCTTTTAGGCTTCATAGATTCGACGCGACCGGTTGTAACTTTTGTAATATTCGATTGGCAAGAATGGGCTAATTCCCATGGTTGCTGCTGTCGATTTCGATTTTTAAATTTTATCACTTCGTTTGGGTACATTTTTTAGTATTTCTTGAACAATTTAATTTCAGCGCATCAATTGTGGCTCCCGCCGTCGTTTTACCATCTTAATAAACGGGAATTAAGTCGTTTATTACCTTAGAATTATTCCTTGTATCGAATCAGTTGGCACTTTTCAGCTCCTCTCTACTTGCTGTTCTGACGTAGTTCTTTAATCTCGTAGAAGGAGAAAGGCAAATTGACTGAAGCGAAAAGAGAGTGTTTCTAGATATACCCTTCGGTGAGAAGAGAAGCTTTCTGCTTGAGTGCAGTCATACAGACTCAACATTTAGTATTGTGATTTAATACTGCCCTTACTTTGGGGATATATTGTGTCGGTTTCTGTTTGTGCTTTGACATGGACGATTTATCGGGATTTAACTATTGGACTAAAAATTTACTCTGGAATTAATTTTTCTCTATTGCTTGTGAAGCACGCGGACGACGCCATGACGCTAATGGTCTTTTCCCTTATTTCTAGAGGATTTCCAAATTCGTCGTATAAGACCGAGATCGTCGAATCTCCAGTAACCCTCACACACGAGCGAGGTAATTATTGCTACAATTTTTTTATCTAAATTAACGATGTAATTGCTTTATGTGTGTTAACCTTTTTTGTGCATAGTTCACCATTTGCTTTGCATCCCATGTGTTATCTTATCTACTCCATTTTATCAAATCTGAATTTTTATTTTAATGTAACTTTAGTTTTGATCATATGGGGAAGTTTATATTTTCTTTCGGGGGTGATTCATACCTATGTTTTTTTATATTCAAGTTGTCTGTACCTTAGTATTTTTTTTATTTGCTGATGGTCATTGAACATACATTGGTAATTTTTGGGGGACTTTGTTTTATAAAGAAGATATATTTATGGACGTGGTGCTATAGTTTTTTTAATTGAAGCAATGGGGCTTTGTCTAATGCGTATTGGGATATTTCAGGGTTCTAATACTGGGCTTCCAGTTCAATTACCAGGCTATATACAACTTCTAATACCGGGCTACCAATTCTGCTGTCGAGCTACCAGTTCTAATACCGGGCTGCCAGTTCAATTACTAGGCTACAACTTCTATTACCGGGCTACCAGTTCGACAACCGGGCTACACTAGAGCCCATCTCATTTCCGAGCTATGGGTTCTCTGTTAGTTCTACCCTCGAGGCTAGTACCACAACAGTACCAACAGGCGCCCGGCGCCTCCACCAGAGTTCGACGGATCTAATTGGTATCGTAAGTTTACATATTCCTTTATTTTTCTGTCCTACTAATATATTCGCTCTTATTCTTTTAATATAAATCAATCATTAACCGCCAAGCTCTAAGATAGCTCTCATTAATTTTATTTTTCATTTATTCACTTGTTTATCTGACATTTGAAAAACATCACTGAAATTTGAAGATAAAAAAATAAACTTAAGCTTTACTAAACTGCCGAGTGGCTCAATACTTAATATGTACAGGGTGGCTCGAATTCGTGTCTATGTATGGGGAACTCGAAAACCGTAAGAGATACAGTGTCGGTCAAATTAAGGCAAAATTGCGCATTTAGGTGCCTGACAATATGCCGTTTAGAAAGTTTTAAAATTCCGAGTAATTCCGGAGATATTCGGAAAAAAACGAAATTTTGAAAAATCGTTTTATTTTTTCCTGGGCTTATTTAAAAACGGATTTCAAATTGGATTGCACTTTTGCATTGCCACTTTTTCCGCTCTATCCAATGATGGTATCCAGTTTGAAATCCGACGTTTCGTCTTCAAGGGATCATCATTAACTTTCATTTTTTAAATACGAACTTTAATTTTTTTATCGTTTTTCAGATGGTATTGGCTTTATTAATATGAGTATGTGATTTTATTTATTTATTTTTTTATTTTATTTATTTATTTATTTTTTATATTTTTATTATTATTTTTTAAATTATATATTTTGCTCTGGCGTAATTTTAAACATTTTAAGATCGGTACTTTCGAAATATTTATATTCTATAAAAATATTTTATTTTGTTTTTTGTATTAAGTGGAAAATTGGAGCGTATTAAAAACAAAAAATAGTGAAATTATTTCTTACGAGTATATTAAATTAAATTATATAAAATCACGCCAAAGCAAAATATATAAAATAAAAATAATAAAAAAATAATAAAAGTTAAAAAAAAGTAAAAAAAAAATAAAAACACATACTCATATTAATAGCGCCAATACCATCTGAAAAACGATAAAAAAAATTAAAGTTCGTATTTAAAAAAAGAAAGTTGATGATGATCCCTTGAAGACGAAACGTCGGATTTCAAACTGGATATCATGATTGGATAGAGCGGAAAAAGTGGCAATGCAAAAGTGTAATTAGATTTGAAATCCGTTTTTAAATAAGCCCAGGAAAAAAATAAAACGATTTTTCAAAATTTCGGTTTTTTCCGGATATCTCCGTAAATACTCGGAATTTTAAAACTTTCTAAACGGCATATTGTTAGGCACCTAAATGCGCAATTTTGCCTTAATTTGACCGACACTGTATCTCTGACGGTTTTCGAGTTCCCCATACATAGACACGAATTCGAGCCACCCTGTACAAGATGGGTGATAGAAATTATCTCCATGTTTATCTAATTTGTATTGATAGTCAGATCGAGAACTTTTTATATTAAGTCCTGACAATGATAAAAAATACTTTTTTCATTCTACAGCCAAGGGAACTAAAATTAATCAAAAATAAATTGTCTTGAGCATCATAACTCTCGTCTTATTGTCTTATTGTCCTTTTTACATTTTTTTGAAATCATATTATATCATCGTATATTTTACAGAGGTAGCAACATATTACCTTTATTCATTATAGAAAATGATATACCATCTTATTTTCCTGTCGCTGTATACTGTAAAGTTCAAGGTATTTTTGACTGGAAGAAAGATGAATTCGTCCATTATATTTATACCCTTGTTTTGCAATAATAAGCGAAGAATGTTAGTTTTAAAACAGGCAGTTTATTTTAAAAGTCTTTTAAAACAACGCTTTCTATTTGCAGCAGCGTACTAAAATAAGATGGGGAATAGAAGATGGAAAGAGTATCGTGGCTGAGAGAATGGCTTTTAGGAAAGGAGCGTCTGTTTAATAACTCAATAATGCTTTATTACAGGGTTTCTGAGTTGTCTGGGCCAGAACAGACGAAACAAATTTGCGCGATAAAAGAGTGGTTAAGTTTAAGATTGGATTGTGTACCGTGCCAGAAAGTATCTTACTTCTCATAGCAGAAAATGCAATCAAAGAGAGTTGAAGAGTTTAACTTGGTCACTAAAATTCGAGAGTTACTAGTAACATTACATTTGAAAATATGTGAATATAAACTTTTTCTTCTCTCATTCTTGCTTATTATTCTTAGAAACGTAGACAAATAATTTAACCTTTTTGTATTAAAGATATGACTTTATCAATTTCAAATACAATAATTGACATGCAGGGTAAAATTCGAAAAAAGATGTTTTGGATTGATTCTTTTGAAAGCAGCCCGTATATAAAGAGTTCATAAATATGGAGTATTTTGAGAATCTAGATTAAAACGCTTTCTAATTAACATTAATATTAGGAATTATGGGGGATAAACTAAGATGGAGTATAACTTAACTTTGCAAAGAACTTATTTTATGGTATAAGAGAAGCACACACTAGGGAGAGGAGAGGTAAGTACTACCAATAAATCAATAATTGTTGAAAAGTTGTAGGTTTTTAGATTTTTATTTTGAGAGAAATTTTCCAATTAAACTACTCGCGGAGTTAGTAGATACAGCTAATTTTGTCGTCATTTGTAGGAGACGTATTTCGGGAACGCCCTGGCCAATTTTTAAAAATGAAGAAGATTCTGAAAGTCCATTATTTCTTGTGTCAACAACTTGATGTGATTTTCAATGGGAAGTCTTTTTTCGGTGTTATACAGGGTGTGAAAAAATACAATGTGAAGATGTGACAACTTAATTTTCTGCACCTGTTGCAATTGTAATTCCAGAACTTTCATCGTAATCACATTTAGAATTTTTGGTTGATATCTCAGGACGTATTTGTCAGTTTTTCTTTGGAAAAAAAAAAGTTACAGATAATTTTTAAAAAGTCCTAATTTTTTTAAATTGCCATTTTAATTTAAATAAGTTCTTACATTTTTAGCTTCAATAGAAGAGCGCAAAGTACAAATTTAGAACAACTAGCATTCAATAATCAAGCCATAAAACAAAACAGCTTCCAGTTAAATGTTAAAAGTTAAGCAATATTAACTAATAATTTAGTATCGAATAAGTTCACCTCCTACTCTCAGCAGTTCTCCTGTTCGTCTCGACATACTGTCCACAAAGTTTGTAATAAACTCTTGAGGATTAGATTCCCATACCTCCCTAACTGATTTAGTTTTAGTTTCATTCTGCTCCACACGTGATCAATTACATTCATGTCTGGCGACCTAGCAGGCCAATTCATTCGCTCAATGCCATTCTCTCTCAGACATTCGTAGACAATTCGAGCCCTGTGTGGACGAGCATTATCGTCCACCAAAATAAAACCTTCGTCAAAGTTCTGAGCAAAGAGAACGACAATCTCATTTACACACAAGTCACGATACCTAACGCCATTCATACTTTGTCCAACCAAAACTACAAAATCAGTTTTGCCATTCCTCATTACTCTACCACATACAGTCACACTTTCTCTTCCAAGCGACACTCTGGCTTCCATACTTTCTTCAATATACCGCTCATTCCTTTCTCTCGAAACTAACATTCACCCATCCGATTCATACAGTGCAAAGCGACATTCATCAGAAAACATGCAACATCTCCATTCTGCTATTCCCTAGTTCAAATGTGTTTGAGCCCATATTCTTCGAGAAACTCAGTGGACAGGCTGAAGAGACGGACACGCAGCACGTCTTCTGGCATTTAAACCTCGCTCACCTCAAACGGTATCTGATGCCTTTTAAGACCCTTTTCAGTCATACACTACTATACTATATTCGTCGCTTCTGATTGGTGGAATAATGTCACTTTCACTTTAACTACGGTCGAGTCAGTTTATTCAAGCAGATCTAAATAGACTAGTGGTCAGATTCTGTGGTTGGGATGTGGACAGCTCGCGTTTAATTCTCTTCGGGGGCAAGGCACGTTTTCTTTATTATTTTAAGGTTATATTTCTTTCTTATTGTAAATTTGAGCTAGCTTCAGTTAGTTTTGCCTGGTTGCGCCCCGGAGCGAGCGAAGCGAGCGCATGGCCATGCGTGGACGGTTAACAGTACTCTAAAGGGACGTTAACCCACCAATCAGAAGCGGCTAATATAGCATAGTGGCATAGGACTTTAAAGGATCGTATTATACATCTCTGATGGCAATTGCCGACACTATCGTCCTTTGAACCGTGGATCTTGATGTCTCCACCAAGTCATGGATATCTTGTAAACTGATTCCTCGTTGGAGCAATCTGTTTGAAATACCTTTTTTAATGAGGCCTTCTTAAATTTCTCATTTTCACTTTTTATGATAAACTACGCAATGAAAAAATTGCAAGATTACATTTATTCAGATGACAATTACTGTCATTATTTTAAGCTCGGTTTCAATGGTTTCTGTTAATCTGCTTTTTCCCACAGCCAATTAAGCGAATGGATGGAGTTCCACCAGATTTCAGTAATGAGAACCTAACTTAATACTGACTTAATAGGGACCTCAAGGGTTATATTATGCAGGATAATTGGAAGGAGCTAAAGTTATGGCCATTCTGTGTACAAAAAAGCTAGATAATAAAGTCCACCGAAGTTTCATATGAAGTGAAAAAGCTGCTAGAGATTGATAATTTTTGTAAATGCCCTGTAATTTTTTTCCCAAATAAAAAAATACAAAACTGCTAAATATATCCCGAGATATGGACCAAAACTTCTAAATGTGATTAAGATGAAAGTTCGGCAGTTACTACAATTGAATTTATACATTTTTACATTGTATTCTTTCACACCCTGTATAACTACAACATACAGCGCCTTAAGTCCAACTTCCACCATCTTCTCCGTACACGCACCGCTGGTTGAGTGGCATAGGATTTTCCTTTTGTGTATGTGTGTAACATAAAAAAAAACTGAAAAATTACTTTTTATTGAAAATTCACGTCAAGCCATTGACTCAAGAAATAATGGACTTTCAGAATCTTCCCTTCTAGGCGAACTTTAATATGAGTCTTACATGGGCCTTGGTACGATAATTCTTAAGTCGACTATGGCTTTTCGGAGTATTATGCTGAGGAAACTGTCCTGTCAATTATTAGACAATTAAATACAGACATTTTTTCCATTGATTCCTCATGTGAAGTAATAAAAATTTGTAAAACAAAAAAAATGAGAGTTTGTCAGGCTGTTATACAACTGGATATAATTACATATGAAAGAATTTTAAAGGTGGGTAATATATTTATTTTTTATGATGCATGTTCTGTGTTTGATGCGGTTGAAGTAAGTCGCTGTTACAACTGTAACGAGTACAACCATTCATCTAAAAGTTGTTCTAAAACTTCTTGTTGCCCTAGATGTGGCAAGAATGATAGTGTCAAAGACTGTAATTCTAAAATTTTAAATTGTTCTAATTGTGTAAATTTTAATACGTCTAATCGTGGCAACACTGTTGTTGACACTTCCCATGCTGCTTGGGATATTATCAAGTGTTCTGCTTATAAAAATGCATGTGCGAAACTTCGCGCCAATATATTGGGCCAATAGCAATTAAATAACTTATCTTCTCTTACTAATCCCACCATGACATTGATCCTACCTTTCAACGTATCATCTTTCACCTTTGAGCACGCACAGTTCCAACATCTTTCAGTGTACTATCAGAACTCGCGTGGACTTAGAACTAAAACTGTTGATATGCTAAATAACACGTCGTACTGTTCTTTTGATTTACTTGCGCTTACTGAAACATGGTTAGATTCCTCAGTATTAAATCATGAACTAATATGTCACAAATACAACGTATTTAGAGCAGATAGAAATTTATTGGAAAGAAATAAATCGCGGGGGGGGGGGGGACGGACGGTGTTTTAATTCATAACTGATTAAAATTCCTAAAAATGATCTTCCGGAAATTGATTTGGTAGGTGTTAAAATATCATTTCAGTTCTCTTCCATGTTTGTGTTTGTTGTCTATATGCCACCGCCGCCGCCGCGCGCCGGTGACTTCTAACCTGTTGGTAAATTTGTTTGACTGCTTGACTTCTTTGGATTGTTTCTTTGGTAAGAATGTTTGTATATTGGGCGATTTCAATATATCGTGCTATTTGGACTCTCTGACTGGTAGAAGGAATGATAACGTGGTATATACATTAAATAATTTTTTAAATTTCACGCAAAGTAATAAAATAGAAAATTGCAATAATAGAACTCTGGATTTAGTGATTCACAATAACGAACGAAGCATCGTTGAGAGATCGATTGAAGTCCTTGTTGATGAAGATAATCACCACCCTGCTCTTTCGGTGTCGTTGAAGTATTGCCAATCGAGAAGTTTTAAGCGTCAGATCCATCTGGACCTTCAAGATAGACTTTCGAAAGGCAAATTTTCTTGGATTATATAATACCCTATTATCTCTCGATTGGTCCTCTTTGGAAGCTACAAAATCGATTGAAGCTGCTACCGATATTTTTTACAATAAAGTAATCCAAACAATTGATAGTTTCGTGCCTAAGTATAATAAGATTCCTAAAATAAATTATCCCCCCTGGTTGTCACGTGACACTATAGCTAACTTAAAACAAAAGAGTAATTGATTCAAAAAATTTAAAAAGTATGGGAACACTCAGGATTTGCATAAGTTTAAGGTTCTTAGAAGTCAAATTAAGGCGGATGTTTCGAGGTCATATAAGCAATATATTCAAAAAACTGAAAAGAGATCCTAAATTGTTCTGAAATTTTGTCAGAAATAAAAGAGAACTAAAGGGACTTCCAAAGAGCATGTGCTATAAAGGCACAACTGTGGATAATATGCCTGGTACTTTGGAATCGTTCGCTCATTTTTTCAAGCAGTCCTTTTATTCTTATGGCTCTCTTGATATTAACAGAGTCTATAGATATTTTGTGATATTAATGCAGATAAGGAAGTGTTTTGTACACCTCTTATAGACATATAATATTTTTCGGAACAGGAAGTCATTAATGCAATAAAAAATCTGAAGCCTAGATTCACAATAGGACCGGCCTCTATACCCGTATTTCTTATAAGGGATTGTAGGTTTGTTCTCGCGAAACCTCTTCAGATATTATTTAACTTATGCTTGCGTACGAAATCCGTTCCTACTATATGGAAAACATCGAAAGTTTGTCCTGTGTTTAAGAAGGGCGACAGATCGGATGTAATTAACTATAGACCGCTATCAATAATTTGTAATTTCTCCAAGATACTTGAATTTTTACTTCATGACCATATGTTTCCTTTAACTAAAATTTAATAGTGCCTGAATAGCATGGTTTTTATAAAGGCAGGTCTACAACAACAAATCTTTTAATTGTTACTCAGGATATCGCGGAGGCAATAGATGACGAATATCAGACGGATGTCATTTATTTGGACTTTACGAAAGCATTTGACTAACTAGATCATCGTATCTTACTTCACAAATTAGCTAGATTTGGTTTTTCTGATGCACTGGTCGAATTTTTTATTCATAATTTAGTAATCGTATGCAATATGTGCGATGCGAAATCCGATCAATACGTTGCGAATTCTGGCGTCCCGCAGGGTTCTGTACTGGGCCCCGTTCTCTTTAATTACTTTATTAATGACATTGGTTCTAAACTTGGCATTAATCATTTACTTTATGCCGATGATGTGAAATTATATATGAAAATAAAAACTTGGAATGACTGTGTGAGACTGCAATCTAACCTTAACCTGATTAGCGAGTGGTATTCAAAAAACAGGCTACAGCTCAACGTGGCAAAGTGTAACGTTATGTCTTTCACCACTAAGTTATTACCAGTTACTTTTTAATACTTATTAAATGATAGTCCGGTTTGTAGCGTTACACATTTAGAGAACTTGGTGTCATTTTTGATCCCAAACTTTCCTTTTCTTCCCACATTGATACCATTATTTCTGAAGCATCTAAGGCTTATGGGTTCATTATAGATGCACTAGAGACTTCAACACCACGGATGCAATCAAGTCGCTATATTTTTCTTCTGTTCGTTCTAAATTGGAGTATGCCTGCGTAGTCTGGTCTCCTGGATATAATATATATATTGATGGATTGGAGGGAGTCCAGCGTAAATTTTTAAAGTATATCTGTTTTAAGTGTGATGGACACTATCCTATTCAAGGTTTTCCGCATGATGATTTACTTGGTAAATTTAATTTTTCTTCTTTAAATTCTAGGCGGGACAATTTCACTATTATTACTTTACCCAAGTTGTTAAATAATAATTTAGATTGTCCCAATATCCTGTCAAGGCTGAATTTTAGTGTTCCGCGTGTAAGCAGTCGATATCAGACATTATTTTACCTACCTACTGCCAGAAATAATATCCTAAAATTCTCACCGTTTTATGCAAAACCACGAAAGTAACATCGACTTATTTAATATTTCTACAGAGTGTCTTCCTCGCATTTTGAAGCATTGAAGAACTTTCACATTTCCGTCTTGAATAATGCTTAGTATAATTTTTATGTAATGTTTTCTTCTTCTGTCTTAATTATTTTTTAATGTTAAATGTTTTTTAAGGGTTTTTTTTATGTTACTAGTTTCTGTAACTTATACTGTATATTTTTTCCACTGATAGGTTAAGTAAAATATGGACTTCCCTTTATTATTTTTATTCTAAATTTTTCCGTAATTATTGTTTTTATGTCCTTCCTGCCTTGTAGTTGGGTTAGTAGAACTTTACTTGGAAGTGAAAACTATTTAGCCAATTAAGGATATTTTATTGTTTTATAAAAACTATAATATTACTGATTCTGCTGCGTTGAAAAATACCTACTAACTTATTGTCCAATTTCACTTATGGTGCCATGATGTCTTTTGCTAAACAAATTACTTTAAGGTGGGATTTCAAAAAACTAAACCAAATATTAAATCAAAATATTGTTAAGCAAAGAGCCATCAAGTACCTGATTTCTTTGCAGTTCATGATCCGTATAAAATTCATAAAACTACATATCACACTTGAATATGGATAGTCATAAGCAGTGTAAATACTATTCTTCTACTATTAAAACGAAACGAAATTTAAAGTACCATAGGAATTAAGTGCTTTTGCTGCAGCTATTAGTTTTAAAATTACTCTTATTTGTGGGGGGAGATTATTAACTATTAGGTACCTTCTCCCAAGGATTATTTTCTGATATGAGTTGCGTTTTTGTTAAAGCCCTAGCCTAGTTTATCAAACTGGATTATTAAATTTTTCACATTTTTTAAAGCATTTTTCTGGTTTTATATTTTAATTACCATTATTTTTTACTTTTACATTATTATTTAAAATCGTACTTAGATTATTTTTAAGTACAACGTTTTCTGTGCTCTTTTTTTAAATGTTAATAAATTTAAAATAAACATACGTTTTCTGAGATGCCCTCTGTATTTTCATATTTTCAACTTCAAAAGCATCTGTATACTGTATGTATTGCTGTGTGCTATTAAAATGTTGTAACGAGCAAATTTTATAGGCGACGTAACTTTGCAATAGGCGAGGACGTGACAATCCTGCATAGCATAGATGGCGATGAAGGTGTGATGGTGGCATTTTGATTGGTGGAGTTTGGTGCGACGGCGGAGTGGAGTTATGGAGTGGTGATTAAATATTATGATGACCGTACTTTGTAAGGTTTAAGGTGAAAATATTAAGGGCGAAATAAAACGAAATAATACTAGGGATAATTAGTACACTGCTTTTAGATGTTTCAAAATAATTTAATGAAATATTTTTCTGTACATATGTTTCGGCTTGATGAGGCCTTTTTCAAGAGTAGTTGTATACTAAAATCTAAAATTATTATACCCTACTAAACCGCCTGACGGTATTTTGTTTGTATTGCACTGTCAATTACGCAGGTGTTTAAAGAGCAGGTCAGTTGGTAGTTCGTATTTAAAACATCTGTTTTTGTAACATTTGGATTTCTAGATACTCCAAAAGGTTCAGCCTTTTGCTTTTTGTGTTCTTTAATCCTAATATTTAAGTTTCGACCAGTTTGTCCTACGTATACAGCTTCACAGTTCACCTGCTTGGTAGGTTAAATCAAAGTATATGTAAACTAGTAGCTCCACTCCCCCAAATATTTTCTGCCAGCCGCCGAAAATCCGCAGATTGTTGGCAGCATGTAGAGCGTTTTAGTTTAATCAGTCGTTCGTATGTAGGCAGAGTGTTCAGAACAGAGTCGGATTTGTGAAAATCCTTAATTTTATTACTATTTTAATATTTTATTCGGACTTCGGTGGAAATATATACGAAGCAATGAAAAATGCAAAGGCAAATGAGAAAAATCTATAGTCGGATTAGTGAATAGATCGGTTAATAAACTTATGTTAAGGAGGCGACAAGACCGGAAAAATCGTCTAGGTGTCAGATTTTTTTTTATAAGTACATATTATATAACGATAACGTAATGCTTTGTCAATATTAAATATATTTTGGCACTGTGAAACTGACCCAAAGTTTAATCCACGACTAACCCAAACTAACCAAATCTACTAAAATGGATTATAACGTATCAGAACCGCTTCAAATGACTAAAATAAATTGAGAATAAGTGAAGCTAACCGAAAGTTAAATCGACGACTAACCCAAAGTAACCAAATCTATCAAAATTGATTATAACGTATCGGAACCGGTTCAAATAACTAAAATAAGTTGAGACTAAGTGAAA